>MU403235.1:0-50087 GCA_022695765.1 Annulohypoxylon moriforme
ATGTGTAAAGGAGAGAAGTGCCGGAAAAACCACGGGTAGGTTAAGTGGAACATTGTAAAGGATGCACCCAATGGAATAATGGAGCCCCGCGCTAATGTATCGATAAGAAATTTAACCAATGAGCGAGTAATGAGAGTAAACTTAGGGCTAGTGTGCAACCCAACGGCGTTGCTTCTTGTATTTAAGGATTTTATAATTGAAATAATCCATTAAAACCACTTGTAGTTATAACGGTTAGTAAAGTTTTTAAGAACGTTAATTCCATTAATTCTTATAAAGGATTTAGTGAGAAAATATAAGGTTAAGTTGGTGGACTTTATTATGTGTCTTACTGTTTTTACGTCAATTAAATTAATTAGCGGTTTAGCGTTGGGGGATATGACGAGGACGGGGGGGCGGATGCACCCAATTAAAATGTTATAATTGTATCAACGTATCGATAAAGAATTTAACCAATCATTTAATAGTAAAAGTGAACTTAAAACTTTTATGTAATCTAACAGCGTTGCTCCTTATATTAAACACGATCTTATGTATCCAAGCCACAATGGTTGTTTAGTGTTTTACAATAACCCCTTGTTATCAGCAGTCTTACTATTTGACTTCATACCATTTAATTTAAGCCAGCGCAGAATATATTAACGAAAAGAAGTCGAATAGATTCAATGTCATCTGCAGTTAGCTTACCAGCTCCATCTGGGATATTATTCATCCCGAGAAGTTACGACGAAGGGCGGAAAATAGTCAGCGAAACTCAAGACCAACAGCAAAACGTGGCAATTATATATTGCATCGAATTAATATTCAGACATGAGAATCAGAAGTGGCATATCAGAGTTACGCTTGAAGACTTGTCTCAATCATTAAAAGTAAACGCCAAACGATACCAGCGAATGAAAGACCTCGAAGATCTTTGTCGTTGTATAAGCTTTCGCGACATCTGTTTATTAGACGATACGGTTACAGAGATCGTCCTCTCGAAAGATATTAGTGATTCAAAGTTACCACTCCTACCACAAGACGAGCCATTAGACCCAAACATTATATACGCATCCATCGTCCTAGATTTACGATTTCGAACACGAGAATATGCCGAACGTGTGCGGTTCCCTTTATATGATAACAATGGTGCAATACCCGCCGTTGACTGGTCTGCGGTTCAAAAAGAAGAGGAACTTGGAGCAGGTGTCTACAGGGTTTGTATAAAGGGGAAGCCGGAACAGTATGTTTATAAAGAAATAGACAGACCCCTTTACGACCCTTACGATACCGAAATCCTTCAACAAGAGCTGCGAAACTTGATGTTGCTACGTAATACCAAAGGAATTGTGCAAATACTTGCCGTGGTCATATCTGTCAATCCATATCAGACGAATGAAGGCAAGGGTCTTTCGGTCCTGCGAGGTATTATTCTTGAGTACCACTCGCGTGGCAGTCTACAGGACTTACTTCGCTCCAAGCCAACAACCAATTGTCCATGGCTACGTTGGGCAGTTCAACTTGCAACTATTCTTGATTCACTTCATCATCGCCAATTATCCCACCTGGATATAAAACCAGCAAATGTTGTGATCGATGCAAACGGGGATCTCGTCTTAATCGATCTTAGCGGGCTTGCTGTTAGTCGCAACTGGTTATCGCCGGAAATGAAGGATATACTTGCTCCTTCGGGAGAAGATCTCGAATCACGCGTGCAGAACGATACATGGGCGTTTGGGAAGCTTTTATCATGCATGGCTGATGCTGCAACTAATCCTCAAGAAGTACGATTATTGAAAGAGGTTGCTACTCTCATTAATGTCGAAATTTCCATGCGTATATCTCTAAGAGATGCGATCGCCAAGCTTCAACAACCGGTATAATACTCAAGTACCGAACTGAGCCCAAGAAACCTCATCAGCATCAAATCCACCATTCTCTACTCCAACTACAAATTTAAAGTGTAAGTAAAATATCCAAAAATATAAGTAAACTTCATTACTAACGTGGACCTTCTCGGCAAATCCCAGCTTTCTTATCACATCCGGGCCAAGGACACCAGGCAGCAGCTGTACTCGCGGATTGGTTCCCCCCGGGACAAGGGACTTGATTTTTCTTAGCGTCTTTACATGGCGACGTGAGGGTTTTTTTATAATGTCCGCAATTGTAAACTCGAATGAAATAATAACACATATTTGGAGTTGCTCAAATTTAGGGTGTGAATTATCTTAGGTATGAGAATAGCTTCCAAGGTTTATACATGTTAATATCGATGATCTTCATGGGTATTTATAATAGTATTTACACGTAAGTCCGTTGATTAGAACCTAGGTCATTTGAAAAATGGCTTGCATGAAAATTATGATCTATCCATTTCAACAAGGAATAGAGCGGGGGATTTATGCTGTGCGACGGAGTTTTTGGGGGAGGTCGTAATGGTAAGCGTGTGTTTTCGGAGGTGGAGATGATAAAGGAAGCGCTTTTTAGAGGTGGTGATAGTAAAAGAGTGCATATGGTGGCGAAAGCAAACTACAACAGTGTGATTCGTCTATCCTACATTATATATACCTATTTAAGTAAGTAAGTACCTATATAATTACTAAGTATCTTAATAATGAAAATGAGAAAAATAAAAAGTTTAAGTCGTTCAGCTACCTAAGTACTTAACTCTTAACTACAATTTTAATCTAAATAATTAGTCGATATTAAGATGAATATGATTATTAGTATTTCAAAGACATTTAAGCTTCGCTACCATAAAAAAAGGGAAAATATACCAACTAAAAACAATACTTTAAAGCAGCCCTTTAAGAGGGTACGAACAAGTTCTAGGATACAGGGCGTGAGATCCCCTAGAGGGGAACCGTAGGTCGCGGAACCCCAGAAACTAATCACTAAACCAACTAATCTAGTTGAGACCTGCAAAATTGGGAGGAACCAATAGAACCAAGAAGTTTGAGATTAGGTCGATCGACAGGTAGTAATGGCTACCTAACCAAGGAATGTTAAGATCCCAAGGCAATATTTGACATCATAATAATAGATCATAAAACCACTCATGTGTATCTAGTAAATCTTGTCACGATCTATACTTAGGAAGGTTGCGAAGAGAAGCCCACGTTCGTTTGCTCAAATGTTAAACAATATAATAATAGCAACGGATATACATATATGCAAGTAAATAGATAGATAGGTAGGTATATATATATAAGTCAACATATTATAGAGTTATCCCTACATATGAATCCTCGTTACTCATCGCTAGAGTAGTATGGCATGATATCTGCACGAGTTGGCAGTGACCATGATGCCTCCCAAAAACCCTCCACAACCATTCCATTCCTCGACAGATAGAACTTGACTTGTTCCTGGAGTACGGGTTTGTCTTTCAATTGGACAATGTGGAAACTCTTATCGATATAATCGAGACTAATTATCTCGCAACCGTCATCGAATAATTCTCGCACGTTTTCGGGTTCGACTTCTATGACTTCTTTGATTTCGAAACCTCTACTCATGTACTTCGCGTATTTTTTTCCATTATTGCTCGTTATTGGTTTGAGTGGAACCAACCAACGATTATGGAGGTGAGTTGGGAAGAGACTAACCAAATTATTCCCGTCGAAGAAGTTCATGACTGTCGTGGAGTGAAATTGCGCGATCATGTACTTGACTGCACATGTTGATGGAACCAACAAGAGCTGTACTTGATGCCTGTTAGGATCATGGTATGTTTCCAGTATGAACCCTCCTCTGAGAATCCACTTGAGCCCTCCAAGCTTTCCAGTCGGATGTCTTTTTAGTATGCTATCTGGCGTATGAACCTTGAGAGACGAATAAGACCTTGTTATACCCTCACGTACTAGAGAGGTATAGTCAAATGACCGACTTTCGAGAATTTCATATCCAAATCCACCAGCAGATCGATCGAACATGTTATATCCTATTAGCATTGCGAGTTCGTCGAAGTTATCTCGATTCGCAGTATGACTCCGACTTGTTCGAGAGTATCCTATTTTTTCGAACAGGTTCACGAAGGATTCGAATTCTCGTACTTGGTGTAGCTTGGATGATATATCGTTGGGAGAAGAAGGCTCGGCGATAATGTTGAATGCTTCGATACTCATAGGGATCCATATGTCCAAATCTGAAGAGGGCCATGTTTCGTCGATCAATAATTGAGTAGGAATACCACCAGCTATGATGCTCCTAGTTGAACGAAGCAGTTGAAGGAAACTTGGTATTTCTCTCTCGGGTATGAAGCGAAGGAGGGTTTCTTTCAGTAGTCGTTCTTGCATTTTTACCAAGCTAATCAGAACACTGGATATAAGAGGAATATTCGAAAAACATGTATTTTCTTTTTTCAAAAGAGTGCGCTATGAAGATTTTATTGAAATAATCGACGGTATTGATGTCGACCTATTAAACCGACAGGTAATTTTACGTATAAAGTATTCAGTGTATTTCCTAATATTCACGCTGGATATTCACAGGGACAGTCGATGTTATCATAGAACGTGGCAGGTAAAATGATATGTGATATAAATATTTCCAGGCTGTTATAATGTGATTAGAATGGGTCACGAGTTAAAGTGTAGCAGCTTCGATTTGGCTGCGGCATTAAGGTTGACGTAGTCTTATTTCCTTTCGAGGCGACCGTCTTAGAAGTGACGTAAAGTTTCAAACTAACCACCTACTGAATTAATAGACGGTGATATTTCCCACATCAGAACTATTATTTTAGGTAGTATATCAGCCTTATGAACCCTAAATGGGTGGATCTACGCATCATTGTAGAAAACATGTAGGAAAGAGACGCGTATGGTAATCGATGCGAAGAATTATTTTTTCGCATACCTTAGCAATATCAAGAATAATAAACAGCAGGGGTGATCTCCTCGGTCTACGATATGGAAGTTTCTGTTTCTCCGTACACGGTATGTGATTAGTCGCCCTGTTGAAAATAAGTGGGATAATATCGCATGAATGATATACGAATAGGAACTAGCGCGGGGTCCTGTTGCATCGAAGATGCGGAATCGAGTCCCCCGTGAACGGGATACTAGTGAGAGGCAAGGGGTGATTCAACTATCTACGGTATATGTGTTCCGCCTTGCATCGGCAATATGACAATGGCGTAGATGCAAATATTCGGCGAGTTCTCATTCCTCGCGAGCGGTATCCCAATACGGGAAAGAGATCGGCCACATTGCTTATGATATGACAAATATAATCCTGTGCGCGTCGGGTACGAACGGGGAACAACTATAGAAGGGTCTAGTCTCTTCCTTACGATACTAACCTTGTAGGTTTTTTCCGTTCGTACATTAATAAGACGTAGGACTCGAGCTTTCTATATCTAGTAGTCATTACGTGGGATCTAGTTCCCCGAGAGCTGTATGCCAATAAGAAGCAGGGGAGCTCACGGCATGTGGATCTCGGTTACATATAAGTGATACACCAATAGAAGGCAAGGGTCGATACTTTTGAACTCCACATGTAGGATCTAGCCCCCCGTAGGCGGTACGCCAATAGAAAGCAAGGGCCAATACTCCTGCTTATGGTATGCGGGTCTCAGTTACGCGTATCCGGTACGCTAATAACAAGTGTGGGTCGATTCCTTTGAACCCGAGACGCACATTTTACTCTCTCGTAGGCAGTATACCAATAGAAGGCAAGGGACATAGCCCCCGCTTATGGCATGTGGATCTCGGTTACCCATAACAGATAAACCAGTGGGAAGCAAGGGTCGGTCCTCTGCACTCAAGATGCGGGATCTAGTTCCCCGTGGGCGGTGAGCCAATAGAAAGCAAGGGCAAGGTCAAGGTTCCGGCTTATGGGATATCAATCCTAGATCCCGTGACTAATACAGATGACATCTATTCCCTTGTTCATTAGGTAGGTATATACCACATTCAAGTTCACCGTGGCGAATACACCGGTAAAAGGTAGGGGTCGATTTAATCTACAAATTATACCTACGACTTGGTTCTGCGGCGTGGAGTGTGTATCAGTATGAACAAGGGATCGATTCATCCACCCATGGCATGTTGATCTTGATCCCCTTCAGTTTCTACACCGGTCACTTGAGAACAAGATTAAGATTTTTATCTTGAAAAGGCTACGACGTATTACAATAACGAGGATAGCTCTATTTCCCAATCCTATCCAGGACGTTCCAAACTCTGATAATATCTGGGTTTAGATGTCACTTGATTATAATCTACTTATTCCTGGTTTGTTTTGTATTTTCTAAGATTCTAGTTCAGTCGTTTATATGATCACCCGGTCATTACATTGCCTGAACAGGTGATGTCTACGTGATCGTCGGATCGTAACGTAAACCCGATGTTTTGGTAAATGACGACTTACGTATTTAGTCCAAGGTTATGTTATCCGTATGATTTTAGTTCGATAATAAATATTTACGCTAATTAATGGAGTGATTCATTTTCTGTTAATACGTACTACGTATCTCTCATCTAAGCAGTGTATATCACCTGCGGTTCGAGGTTTAACTAGGATATGAACGTATATTAGTTCTAAACCCCAAGGCTGAAAGTCTTCCTAAGAAAAGAAATTAGTAGCGTGTAAGCTCAGTAGGGGGTATGTTAGTGACCGCGATTAGCGAGTCGAACCACTAGCGTAGCTAAGTAATACCTAGTACCTGCTATTATGTGACGTTAATATATTGCCGTATTTTCTTTTTTTCACCCCCGTCTTACTTATTCAACCTGTCACTTACCATCGGCAGATCTTTCCCACTTTCGCTAATTGTGTGGATCAAATGGTAGACAATACATCTTCAAGTCCTTCGTATATATCGCTTCGACCTTTTTATGAGATATCGTATATCACGTCGACGGTGTGAGTGCGTAGCGTCTTACTTCGGTGATATCCATATTTGGATATCGCTTCCATAACTACCTACGTTCGTCATCAGCAGCTTCATTTAAGTAATACTTCCGCTTATTTTAGTACCTAAGTTGAATAACAGGTAGGTGGAATTGCCAAGGCATATTGCTTTTCTAGTTTAATATCCCCTTGGACAATCGTTCACCAATTAAGTATGAACATAATCCAACAAATAATGTGTAATCATTCGGGTAGGTTTATTTGTGTTGTTATACAGGCAATACTTTAGTACGTTATTCCTTGTAGTCTGTAGTCAAAGCGGAATACAGTTTCCAGGGAGTAAGTTTGCTAAATGTAGAATCAAGAGCCTCTGCCTACCTACCTACTTGTGCCCCGATTTCCCATATATTGGGCGAGTGTATAAACCATATCTTCTAACTTGGTACGCGGCTCGAGTTCCACTGTATTCGGGTTACAAATATAGTTTCCCTTCGAGGCCCTTAGGTTTCAGAATTATCAGTGATTAAATTCGATGATCATGGCTGTGAGCATTTCAACAACCAAGCTCGGGCTACAGTTCTTACCTTTGGAAATTCGCGTCATGATATGTGAAACATTAATACTCCCTTCAGTTTATTACGTGGATATTGGTCCTAAATACAACACGACAACTCTCTTGGGCACGAAACCTATCATAGATCAATCACCCCAACTCTCATTGCGGTTGACTTGCAAAGCACTTAACGAGACTATCGATTTTATTAAAACGCAACATCGGAAGGACAATATTCGCACGTATTCTAGTACATCTGCTCGCTTCGATCGCTCATACGAAGAAATTTGGTGTTTACGTGATACACCAAGGAACGCAACCCACGTATTTCTTCCTCCTACTCATTTCAAGCTTATCGATTCAACCTACGAACAAGAGTATTTTAGAATCGATTTACTTGGTTTCGTTCCACCTAGCACGATACACCACCTTGCAATCGAGTATAATCCAAGTCGGTATCCATACGGTTCTGGGTATCTTCCTAGCGTGTCGGTTGATAACATCGGGACTGGGAATCACAGCGAGAGTATCACGACATCAGAAGCAAATCATTACGTCAACTTTATTCTCTCATTGCTATCACACATGCCGCATGTTACGTCATTTTCTTTCTTGATACCTATCTCAGCGTGGGAATCTCGAGTACCTAAATACTTCCGGACCTTCGTGTCGGGAAAACTACACAGTTAGCAACCTAATCGTATAAATACTCGTTAAACATGATACGCTAACTAAGCCATTGAATTTAGGAATACACCAAGCTATGAGCGAGAAAACCCCAACATCCTACAATCGAACGTATTACTACTCGAACCGAGAAGGTCTCGATTTGATCTCGATGCCCGAACTTATATATATATATAACAATATAGTGGAAAAGCATACGTCTTCGGAGGCTTTCCGAGGTAAACCTAATGCTCGGTTTTTGTCTTTTGGCGTATTGATCGAGCCGTGGCGTTGACCCGTAGATGATGAGTCTGTATATAGTGAGATTTAGTGGTCTTGTATCGTATATAATGTATATACTATCTTGTAATAAATATTTTAATACGACTAGAAGCTTTCGGGTCGCGCCTATCTAAGACTGTAACTATTTTATTATAAGTTTATAAATATTAGTAGCGGTCCGCGACACCCCCTCGTGCTATTATTGTTGATCCTTCTATTGAGGATATAGTCAGCAGTTTCAATTATCGTATTTACCCTGGTTTAAATATAGTCATATGATAATCTTTCGAAAGCTATGGAAATTTCAAATGTCGTAAAATGAATTAGTTACATATTCAAATAACGCTTATAATACTATTAACTAAGCTACGCTGGTATAAATTATATCCTTATATGACTTAGGTAGTAAAATACATTCATATAAATACTTAAATACTTGTTAAGTATTATTATGTATAATTATAAACGAAGGTTTTGTATTTATTGAAGGATATTTTAACTTAAATAAGGTCGTCCCCGTAGCTTAGAATATAACCATTGATATAATAAATATATCGCTTATAAAATCAACTCCGGATCGCACCTTACCTATCTTATTATGGACCAGTTGAAAAAAACTAAAAAAAACCCTTTGGAGGTTTTCCCTCTAGAAATTCTCTTCATGATTTTTGAAGAAATTGATCGTCCTTGTATTAATTATTTACAACTCACGGGTCGGCGGAGTACTACCAACATGTTAGATACGAGAATCGTAATAGAGAAACCAGAGCGACTGAATATACGATTAACTTGCAAAACGTTCAACTACTTAATGGTTACCGTTATACAGCGTCGTACACTTCTAGCACAAATCAGATCGTTCTCTTCTTCGTTATCAACCCTTATATCTACGGAAGATATTATATGCTTGCGAGACACACCTGTAACCCTACAAAATATAATGGTACGGTCGAAATTCACACGCGACGGGTATCTACTCTCGAGAGCCAAACGAAATAATAAAAGCTTATTCAATTCTACTATTCTTCAAAGTATACGTCATTTCGCGTTCGAATATGATCCAACACGACTCAACGGTCTGAAAGGCCACTTACCAAGCATCAAGTCTTATGGTAATCCGACATTTTCTGGAGTCTCCTCGTTCTTGTCGAAGAGCGTGCCCGATACACACGAAGCTGATCAATTCTTCCACATATACACATCAATCAATAACTACGTCGATTCTGTATATTGGATGCTTCGATACCTACCGAATGTTGAATCAGTTTCATTCTTAATACCAAAGCATTTGTGGAGCTCCCGGGTACCTAAGGAGATGTATGACAAAACTATTGAGTCCTTAATAGGTAATATTTTGATTCGTGAGAGGAATTTTCAAAAAATACTAACGTTGATATTTATAGGAATACACGTAGATGAAAAAAAACCCAAATTCATTTCGAATTCCAGTACTTACTATTATACAACTGAGAGTGGCGCATTGTTGGCTGGAATGGAAGAAATTGTATTAGCGTATCAAATACTGCGTACAGAATATCTTTATCCTTGGGATAAACTATCAAAGAAATCGAGTAATAGGGTTTTCCCTATACACATACTTATTTCATTGTAATTATCTTGTATAAGTACGATATTTCTTATTAATTATATATACTTGTTTTGTTAAATTTGATAGTTACCGACGTCGTTAATCCCACCAACCCCGCCCCCGCGAGACCTACGAACTCCACCATCCCATTAGTTGATTACGAGGGGAGAATAGTAATAAATTTTATTCGACTTACATGAAAAAGAAAAGTATTATACACAATGCGCTTAAACCATCGCGAGATTTTACAGTAAAACTCACCCCTTCCGTTCCTAATTTACAAGGATCGGTACACACTTACCTATATGGTATGTAAGCGTAATCTTTTCCCGACCCTCCTTCGTGCACCAGATATTCGGTGTGGTGTTTCGCGCTTAAGCCGAAACCGTTTACCCCATACTAACTTGTTTACATTTAATGTAGGTAAGTAAGTAAGCTAAATATAATTTACTTGCCATATTAAGCTCGGACTAACCAAAGTCGCTTAGTACCGTACCTAAAAAGGTAAGTAGCTTAACAAATTTACCAGTTTAGGTATTACATTCCAATAACGCCACAAATAGCGACGTTCATCTCACAATCGACAGCGACATGTTCTTATTATTATTTCTATTCCTAAACAACATCAACAAGACTCTCTACTCTTAGCACTACCAACAAGTCTTTCAAGAGCACATATCGGTCTCATTTAATCATAACCACCAGCTGGAGTACAAGTAAAAGATGGCGTCCGAAGCAAGAAATCACCACACTACAGCATTCACGCCAGCTCTTTGGCATATCTACGCGCCTATTCAATGTGCAAAGGTTGGATGTCGGAATATACTACCATATTCTACGAACACAGAAATCAAAGTCTCAACCATGGACGCGAGTTATCTTCCAAAACTTGATGTATTGTCTTCCATTCTAGCAATAGCTTGTTGGTATGTATTTATAGTTTCTCTCTCATGTAACAACGAGAAATTTCCGAAGACTGATAGATGTTCAACTCAGGTCGTCAATGGAAAATATCACGGATACGATCACGAAGCGGGGCATTGATCCCATCGACGATGTTGCGAAAATTATCAAAACTTCAATGCCATCATTCCACTCCGAATTACTATGGTCCGGCGACGAAGACGAATTCGATCCCGCCAAGGCTTTAACGCGCCTCCACGAATTCGCCATAGACATAGACACATCTGGGAAGGTAACTTCGGACTTCGTATCTGAATTATGTCGTGCGATTTGGATCCAAAATTGTCGATTCGAACAACTTCACGCCATCCAAACACAAGTGGATGAAGAAGAGGAGCATTTGATGAGTCTGCATAGAGCTGGAGGAAAAGTTTGGTACATTCCCAAGACTTATTCACAAACCTCTCTCGACGACGAATTCGTTGCGAATAGATACATCCTCTACATCATCCCTCTGATGTTGTCATGGTTCAACCTACTAGTTCGCGAGGGGAAGAAGATATGTTCCACATGTAACATCACTCCCTGAGCAGCATGACAAGTTCCACCTGTCAACGTCCCTAGTATGACTAAATAGAGATGAACAGACTGTTAACCACTTCCAGATGTAGTGAAAGATTTTATTAATGCAAAAGATCGCTCCTGAACTATACCTTATTTGCAGTGATTTTAAGTAGCGCAATGATTGTCGTGCATAATAGGTTTCGTATGGTCCATCATGGCGAAGGAGAATCGACTTCCCTCGTGGACTTCTTCTATGCGAATATGTGGCGTGTGAAGCTTCTTTCTAAGTCTTACTAGTATTTTTTAAGAGCATTGTTATCCGGGCAACCCCCATTTTGATATCCGGGCTACCCTCCCACCTTTTTCCCGGGCTTGACCAATCAGAATCGAGTATTCCTACCCCGCAATGCATTTTTCGGCCAGCCCAGCGCTCAGAATCTCAAACATCTTTCAATCCAACATAACTTTACCAATACAGCTCGTACGCTCTTATAATTAGAATCAATCTATTCGCTTCAATTGTAAAATGAAAATGAATCTGGTTGCACCTGTTCTGAAGCAGTATTGACCGTTGTATTCTGAGTAGATCAAAGGTTTACTTTGGTCTTTAGTGGTTCCAAGTGAACAGGGTCCCTGCTGAGTAATTCCCACAACTGGAAGAACACGGCAGATTTCGATCCTGATTAACACGGGGTTGAAGGACCTGGGAAGGGTGCATCCAGGTTCATTCTGATCGCATGATTGAAGCGAATAGATTGATTTTATTTATAAGAGCGTACGAGCTGTATTGGTAAAGTTATTGTCGATTGAAAAGTGGTTGAGTTTGGGTGAGGGTGCTACGTATGAGGGGCTGGATCTCTGCGATCTGATTGGTTGATCCCGGAAAAAAGGTGGGAGGGTAGCCCGGATATCGAAATAGAGGTTGCCCGGATAACAATGCTCTTTTTTAATAGCGTGGCTTAGTTGATTAGTCGAAAATCATATCGATAAACGTCTCACCTTGATAAGATACATACCTATTTGCCAGAATGAAGCAATTATTGATTATCTTGATCTATTCTGGAAGATCTGAAGTCTAGGTCTAAAAGACCTCTCGCTAGATACAGCTGCAAAATCTTCAAGGTCTCCATTTCGTGTCTCAGAAATGGTCACGTGATATCCCAAGATCTGAAGGCATCAGGACACAGAGACCACCTTAGAGACTCCCTATCCTACACGTGATAATATCCTGAATAATCACATGATGATAAAAATAATGAAAATTATGGAAGTTTATCTGACAGTATTCCATACGAAAAGGCTGTAACTGGATTAATCCTAAATACTTTTAACTTTACACCTGAATAACTTCGCGAACATCCATTTAAATCGTTTGTTATTTGAAGAATACATTATTTAAATCAATGATGATTGATTGATATAAATTGCACTTTGATCAGTCGTTATTTCCCCTAGCCTTTTTGAAAGGTTGAGGTTGTTGTTGTTGTATTATTTAACGTCCGAGCAAACGGGCGTGGGTTCTTCTTCGCAACCTCCCTAGAGGTATGGGACGTGGCAAGCTCTACTACCTATACATGAATAGTTCTATGATATTATAATGACAAATCTTGTCTCAAGCTTCTTGATTCCTTCCAGCTTCGTAGGTCTCAACTAGATTGACTATACTAGGGGTTAGTTTCAGAGGATTTCGTGACCTGCGTTTTCTCTCTGTGGGTTCTCGCGTCCTGTATTATAGGGCTTGTTCGTACCCATTTTGAGGGCTGGTATGTTTTTCCTCCTTTTATGCCTAACCTTCTTTACCCTGTTGATCAACCGAAACGCTTGCACAAAAGAAATAATCCCTTAAATAGTCTATTAAGCGAGCCCTCCTGGAGCTCTGTACTCCTCCTTGGCTGTCCTCCTAGCATCCCTTTTAGTGCAGTATCATCCCCCTTTCCCCCCCAAAGGTGGGCATATCTCGTTGAAGTAATTGGTAACTTCGCAAATTTCCTGAACTCCAGTGGATGTACTAGTAGCCACGCCCAGTAACGCGCTCTATCCGGCGGGACTACCAGATCTAGTTTGTGTAGCTTCATCGGCCAGCCTTTTTCGCCCCAGTACTGCCCACCCCGTCTCACACACTTAGGAGGTCTGGGTCACTAATCTTGGAGCGCTATAATCCTTCTGTAGCGTACCATGTGCCCAGTGTTGTTCTCTTCGCGGCCTTCCATTTAGGACGTGAAAGTGCAATGTATTTCGCCTTCGGAGTTGTTTAATTTATCATACCAGTTGTAGCCACCATACATTTAGACAGTGTTGAGGTACCACTCCAGTGTCTTTCTTAGTAGGTGTGGACCTTCTAGTTTACTTCCCGGCTTGTAGTCTATTTTCACCCCCATAAAACAACTCAGTATACAACCCTTCTCCCAACATTGAGTCGTTAGTTTGCTAAACTGGGTCTTAGCCTCGCACTTGCTTCCTACTGCAGTAAGTCGTCACTTGGAATCTAGTGATCCGGTCTTTGGACCTTTCTTAACCAAGGCACCACTTCAGCCGCCTGCCTAGCGAGTTCATCGATTCGTGGGTTCTTATAAATACGCCCTGTGAAGTTATCGGGGCGTAGTTCTGGGCGCTCTATGTAACTGTTCTGTTGTACGCCCACACCGTTACTTCTGATGCCGGGAATGGTTTAACTACCTTCTCTAATCCCCTAAAAGTGCCTAGGGTTTCAACATCAAACACTACTCCACACGAGTCCATACGACCCTTCCTTTGTATCATTTTAGCCTGGCTTTCGTACAAAGCGTAGCCGTAGCCTAGTTCTTCCCCTCCTTGCATTCCACCTGAAATTCCCCGTGCCACGGAAACATCGAAAGATGCATAATAGAAGCCGTCTCGACCCATATATACCAAAATAGATAATGAACTCTGAGTATTTCGTCTTATAAGAGGTTAGAAGATAAGTATACAACGAAAATATATACAGCGCTACGTACCAGTTCATCCTTCCGTGTGATCATATGTTCATCCCGTTCAATCCGAGCTTAGACTGGTCTCAGTGGTCACTTGTTCAACTTGGCCAGCTCTCCTTCCCACTTAATTCTCATTCCATCTGGCCTTATCCTACTTGTGTAGAATCGTCTTCTTGTTTGCCCTGCTCTATTCCACGAGATAGTATTAACCTAATCGACTCCAGTATACTTCTCAGTATATCTTGATCCCTTCGCACTTTGCTCACTAGATACGAAATCGACTCGGGTTCGACTACCGTACGTTCTTGTACTGAGCCTAAGGTTTCTCGATCGCAATCTACCATTCTTCGTTCATGGATCAAGAGCACTTCGCGATCCTCATCCCAATTATAAGTACTAACAAGTTGAGATATCTGATTATATATCTCAGTGAGTAGAACTTCTGTATTGTTACGACAAGGACGTCGAAATTCCGCATGAGTTGGTATGTTTAACATTTCTTTCAACGCAGTACGATCTTGTTCCGAAACATCTTTCAGCACTACGATAGAAATTAGCAAAATGCATTCTCTTATATCAACACTGTAATAAGTTCACCTCGAAACAAGGAACAACTTTCTGCTTTCCCTGTATAAAAACAATTATTGCACGCACCACCTAGATGGCCAGGAGCAATTATGCAACAATTAAATGGACCATTGCCTTTGTTACAATTGGTACACCACTTACGACGCTTTACAACATAGCCAGCAATTGATCCATATATAGCTTGAGCTGTATAAGAATAATTGAACCGTAATAAACCTCGACGAATTTTCGAGTTTATCACTTCTGGACGTAAAGCTAAGTGCCATTTCATTGAACTCTTCACGATATTTTATGTCAGCAATACGACATCGAATACCTACTAGGTATGTATAAAGGGTATTAAGTATTGACCCACATAATCAAGCATGATAGTACAAAGAAAACGTAAAGGTTGTGACCTCAGCCGCTGAAGAGCCCATGATGTGAGGTTGTAGTCATTACACACGATGTCGTCGAAAGTCGGTTGAGCGGCTACGGGGGATTCGTCGACTCGAGTCCTGTCGAACGGAGAAGGGTATTGATCCGATGCCTCTCTACTATCTTCTAGACTTCGTTCATGAATTATCGTAGATTTCAAAGCGTCCAACTTTGTTACACGGGAAATGTCTCCCAGCATAATATTCCGCCAGTGATTATTCTGTATTAAGTTAACCATAAATTCGGATAGGTTATATGTAAACAACAAACATATAACATACGTGCGATGTTTGGGTAGAACCGTTTGAATCATCGGATTTTGACGCAAGCGAAACCGTGTCACGATTGAATTGATCCAATATTGAAGTACGACGAATATGATTCCTTTCTACTATCCCGTCCATTCCGAGTAACAGTTATTAAGGACAAACAAATAGACTATAGCAATCAAAAGAAAAAGAATGATATTAATTTAAATGAAGTGCCAGCTACTATATCTATATAAATATTTAAAATGTTGTAGTCGCAATATGCTAATTAAAAACAAACGACTAAAGTTATAAATCAAAATCGATGCTAAAACGCGTACGTGATAAAAGCACGGGAAGTAAGTACTTAACTACCGGATAATTATAAATGCGAGTTATTAATATATAACGTCGTAATATTATTAGCTAATTATTACAAGGGTTAAAATATTTTCGTGATTTAATTCGTTGAAAATAACAAGGATTTTTTTATATTTATATTTTATTCGGCGATAATTACATGTTTCTTAAGGGCGGATAATAAGCGAACCGTAATCGATTAAAATAAATACATAATATGAAAATAGCTTAACTTATATCCATACTATATTGTATAACTAAAGCTTTTATAATAGTTAAAGGCTTAATGTTGGTAAATCCGTTGAGACGGCGGGTTCGTTGTTAAGTATTACAGGAAGAGCTCTCAAACAAGCGCATAAAAAAGCCCTGAGTTTACCCGAAAACCCCATCCAAATCGAGCTCGGACCATGATGAGTACGCTAAATTTCCTAGCTCCGCGCTAAAAAAAAAAAAACTTTCACTTTAATTGGGTGCATCCTTGACCCCGCCATGAATAATTATTCTTCACTTTGATTGGATGCATCCTTAACTTAACCCCGCAAGGAACCATTATCTTTTAATCTAATTGGATGCATCTGTAATGTCCGTTTTTGTGACTTTTCTTAAGTGTTTTACGAGACCGCGATGGAATCATTTTCTCTTCTCTTTTCTCGTTGTAATAATATACTTTATATTTTATATTATTTATATCCAAGCAAGTAAAATAATACTTAATGGGTCTTATTTACGAAATCTTTATTTATTAAGCGTTAAGTTTATTTTACTTGAAATTATTTTATACGTTATATAATCTTTAAAATTTTAAATGTTTATTCGACATTACTTATTATGTTTAATTTTTTATTATGATGGTAATGTTACATAAAAAATACTTATACTTCCATATATATTTATACGTGCTTAAATGTATTTATTGTGTGGGGTTACCAAGTGATTTGATAAGTCATCACTAGAACGTCTTCCAAAAAAGATACTTCATTTTACTAGGTAACTCCATATACATTTATGTACCTCAATTTGAGCCTCATTCTGTACTCGACTTCGTTCATATAAAGTATCAAACCTCCTTATTATACATTCCTACGCCTTCTTATTAGTAAATTCTTAAAAACCAACTGTTTTCGTAAAGTACGCGAAGCTCACGAATATTATCGCTGCTATAAATTTACTTACCCTTAATATGTAATAAAACTTAGTGCTGTATATTGTTTATTCGTATCTACGATAGAGACCTAGTTCTATTCACATAATAGTAGGATTACTCTTCTATTAACCGTGAATATGACGTATAACTTTTCTTTTTCGCGGTGGTGTATCCCGCGCGGGGTACGTAAGCTTTCGAATAGCAAGTAGGTGCCTATTATAAACGTGTGAAAGTCTCTCGTTTTGTTGACTCTTCTTCTTCTTCTTTTTTTTTTCTTTCATCCAACCTTTGTAGTCTATCAAGAGTTATTATATTTCAGCTTCCTATATTATCCATCATGACTACATCTCACCCTCAACAGTCAACCTCTCCTTCTAACGAGGGCTCCCCTCTCGTCAATCAGCATGATACCGCACCAGTTCGCTCTCGTCGTATCCCTTGCTGGAACTGTTGTGATATGATGGCACGGCGAAGGTATTGGAATGGATTCGAGACGCAAGACCAGATCAACGAGTTGATTGTAGTATGTGACACAGTTCACGGTAGGCTCTATCATTTGATAATTATGAAGTGTATTGTTAATTAACAATTGTGTACAGAAAACACTGAGATCACGCAGTGTTATAGCTGTTTTTCTTCTCGCCGCCGTTGCTTTCCCGTAAGCCTTATCCCTCGCCTTGTCTCTCTCGAAATCCCGAAGCCCCTAATGCTTACATTGTTCGTGTTGCTCTTAGGTTCGAGGCGTGTCGCTCGTGGCAACTGCTTTCAAACTCAAGCGAGCTTATATTAATTATGTCCAATCAGTTCGGCACAATCTAGGAGCTTCAAGATGGTACAAGAATCGATACAGGGTGGCTCGTAGGAATTGGCGAAGGTCTCGTGATCGCGCTGCAACTCGCGGTCAACCGCGATTGTTTTGTTTGAAGCGTGCTCCTTTCGTGGCTGGCGAACAAACTAATCATGAAGGATTAGTGAATATACCGGAGAGCTTCTATATGGTACCCCCACCTGTAGACCCTGTACGTTCTGCGGAGAGTGTCATTGGCGAAGATGAAGATCAAGATACGAGGGATCTAGCGGAGGGTATAGTATAGATATGATGACACTGTTCTGTATGGTTAGCTGCTTTAGTCTTGCTAGTTAGCTCTTAGAACGTTATCTAGGGAGGCATACTGAAATTGAGTGATGTGGTACTGTTGATGATGACTTTGTTTACGTCCATGGGACGTACACTATCTAACTGTCTAAACAATGTATATCGACTATGAGCCTAGTCGTATTGGGACGTCTAGAGTACCCCGAAGGGCAGAGCTACAGTTTCGCGTGACAAATGTGGTACTGTTGAGTGCTATGATTAAGTGTTATCATTATTCTGTCATTTCATGAGCGGTCATGTACACTGTAATCTAGCCACTTATCATGTATGATGATATCATATTCTGCTTGGTTGCCCCTTGTTATCGTCTCATTTCGACACTCATTTTCTTTCCTTTTTTCGCTTATGTCCTATCACATGTGGGGTTAGTCACATCCGTGGGGTGTTGTGATGACTCTTCCTTCTTATGTAAGTGTAACTAGTAGCTATGATCTCCTTTCTCTTTCTCCTGCCTTGCCTTTTTTTCCTCCCCTCTTTTCTTCTTTTCATCCTTTCACCGTTAGACAAGTTCTCGTTTACGATGGAACATTTAAACTCTTTATCTAGTGCCCCATTCGTAGATGAGGATGGCCAATATATCAGGCGTGTGCCTTGTTACAGTTGTTGCAGTGTCATGGCTGCTAGTCCTTTGGATTATCCTCCCGATACGTTCGTTACCGTTCACCGTTGCTTCTCAAATCACTGTAAGTTAAATAGTTACCTTGTTTTCTGGGCATACCTTAATCCTTCCATAGCCTCTGTTGATACTGTTGCGTGTTACCATTGCTCAGATAAAGAGAGACCTTGTTACTTCGTAAGTATTTGCCTTTTTATAATTACGCCTCTTACAGTGTAACGCTTACCGCTTTTTTTTATTTTAGATAGATGATTTTGAATTGGTTACTTTGGCGTTAGAGTTGCGATCGTCATACTGGGCATTTATGGAAGCGTACTTATCTCTCCATAGCGATGTAGATGAGCGTAGGATAGCCTTCATTTCCTCGAGAATGAAGTGGAACAAGAAGAGTCGGTCCTGTATTACGAATCGACAAGCTTACGAATGCGTTGCTTCTCCTGGCGACCCTTCCGCCGTTAATGGCCTTATATTGGTTGATGATACTGCAATGTCAGTGTGTTCATCAGAAGTTCAAATGCCAACGTCTGATCTTCCGCATGAAGGTGCAGATAGTGTTGAGGAATAGTTAGTTGCTCGGATGCTGTTGGCGACTGAGCCTCTTCTACATTATGTCTAAAGCTTTCTAAAATATTTTATGCTAGTTATGATTGCGACGTTAGGATATTTGTTGATTATAGGTGTGTCAAGTTTATGATGATATTATACACGTGTTATCATATCGTCTCCGATTTGTTTTTATAAGGAGTAAATTGTTTACTATCAGCTCATGATAACGACATATTCTAATCAACCTCTTTCTTATCCAAATCTCACAATCTCTCAACACCAGCTTTGGTCCTGGACGGTAATCATAACGGTATCAAATGGTATTTGTTGATTAATTATAGCATGTGAACACCATCAAGCATCACTGCCCTGCTAAGTTGTATTTACGTAGTTATAAAGTCGGCGCCAGTTCTATTGGCTTGTCTTGCTATTAGACTTTGGAGAGCTGATGGCAGTGTCTAGTCCCGAGCTTTAAACTCGATTATGACAAACGTGGGCGTAAGAGTAAAGCCTTGTCTATCGAATGGCGTACTTCGTACGAATGATTGGTTTTTATTAGAGACATATACCTTGTTTGTGAATAAGGATAAATTACCATCTGGGAGCCCCGGAAGCCGTATGCCAGAGGTAGTAGACGAAGAGACGAGGACAACGTTAGAGAGTTCTGTAATTACGAAAATGTCAGTATCCAACACGTAAACCGACGCATCAGGGTTCGGTATAAATTTCTTGACCGTGTATTCAGCCCCGTTGATTATCTTAAGCTCCTGGTGAACGATTTCGGTCGAGAACAGTAACATACCCTTCGTAAGGGGCAGATACGTTGGGATTTTCAGGTTTGAGTTGCCCATCGTTTCGAAGGTCTGCTTTAGCGTGTCGGCCTTATCCTTTTCCGGGCGTTTCAGGTTATACTAAAGAGAAAAATATACATATCCCGTTTCTTTTTTCCTTGTGAAGGAAATCGTCGTTTGGAGATTCATGGTGTAACACATGGCATTCAACGGGGTTATAGCTTTTAGTTTTACAGCCGGCGTCCAACCGTATCGTTGACAGTGGTGCTAATCTGCCATTTAGAATATGCGAATCCTGTTTGGTTTGAAGACAATGTCTTAACCTTTTGAGGAGTGCGGCGTATTCGGTATCAATGGTTCTCATCTGTTGGTCTAAGATGACGACCGTTTCA
The DNA here is from genome assembly GCA_022695765.1 of Annulohypoxylon moriforme. Lineage (NCBI taxonomy): Eukaryota > Fungi > Ascomycota > Sordariomycetes > Xylariales > Hypoxylaceae > Annulohypoxylon > Annulohypoxylon moriforme. The sequence continues at coordinate 20,600 of MU403235.1, forward strand.
TATTTCAACCGCAGCCGGTGGCCTAAAACATGCTCATTCTTCTTACTCTCAAATAACTCTCCAGTTTCTTCGCATTTATTCTTTGTTCTTGATCGCCCTGGATAAAATATCGAACCCCCCTGTACTAGTTCGAACTGGTAGAAGTCATCACGTAGAATGATGATTGGCACAGCACCGAAGTCCTCATCGTAGTTATCTCGCGCGTTCTACAGTTGTGTGCATTTGATAGAGGTCCGAACCGGTAATTATGCTGCACTCGTTCTGTTTCTAACATAATATACCTAAGTAACAACTCTATCTATCGCGACTAATCAATGTTTTACAAGGAAAAAAGACCCTTCTTCGAGATCACCTTTTCGAACGTCGTTCATGTCCACCTTCGAACATTTAGCGATCCCTAAAGTCGGGGAAAAAAACCTTGAAACTAAAACTAGTTAAATATCCCACGATTTCATATAAACTTACTTGCATACTTACTAGGTATGCAGTTACATTATGCGCGCCAAAGTACTTCAATCAACACGTCATGTAGCAAAAGAAAACACGTAGGAAACTGTACAAACCAATATAATGTCCCTTAGAATCAACCCCCCCACCGCCTTAAACCTGCGCGACTAACTCAAACTACTGCCTTCCTCTTCTTCGCACTCAACCCTGCAGATAGTTTCTCCGATGCCTTCCTCTTGGGACGACCTAGCTTCCTAGTAGGAGTCTCAGGTGGAAGCATTTCTACCTCATCATCCTCTTCAGAGACACCTTCCCGAACCTGAGAAGCCACGACAACCTCTACCTCTTGCAAGTCTGCACTACTACGTGTAGCATTGTCTTCGTGACTGTGCCCTATCATAGTAGAAACTCCAACTTCTTGACCACTCATCGACACATGGCCCGATTCGCTATTTGCATCGCTCGAATCCGTAAACTGTTTATAGTCATTAGCAACCAAACTCATTGACATCCCACTTGCAATGTCGATATTAATAACTTAATAAGAAGGTGAAAAAGAAAAAAGGAATTACCTCATTGATTCGTGTCTCTTCCTTGCTCACAAGTTTGACAGATCGAGGAGTTCTGCGGGAAAGATCCTCGCCGACGCCATTCCCTTCATTATCCTCATCGGCAACCTCGGATGTTTTGCCATCTTCGTTGGAATTTGTATGTTCCGAAACCTTCGACTTAGAAACTGAACCTCTTACTTCCGAAGAACTCACCCCCCTGTCTCGACTAGAGGGAAATGAACCAGAATGCCCATCACGTTTAGGTTTTATCGGCTCCGTCACGACTCGTTGACGCTTTGGTGTAGCCGATACCGACAGACTTGATATAGTTTCACCCATACCTGCTTCCATAGCATCATCTGCAACAATACAAAAAATCTTCTCATCTCTATTCAACTTGTCAATCAGTAAATCCTCATAACTCTGCAACCCAGTCTCGTCTAAATCTATACACCATCCCTCGAGAGTCTCTGTATTCACTATGTTAGCAACTTCACCAATAACCTTTCCATCAAAATGCCACGCGGCACCAGGCTTATAAATCCCTCCCGTGTTCGAAAACCAGCGAGAAGGATTGGCTTCAGTTGGAATAATAATGATAGCGTATCCAGGAACTTTGGACTTTGTTTCAACGTCCCAAACTTCGAAGCGGACTGTAAAAGATATCTTCGAGAAACTCCTCCATGCCTTCGTGAATCTAATGTGTTTGTCTTCAATAACGCCACACACAGACGCATATATCGGAAACGATGATCTACATAAAGGATCGTGCTTAACCCTATCCGATTCAATTCAAGAAATACCGATTAACAGCTATTCCAATATAGATATATATAGGTAGGAATTCTTACCTCGTAGGGACACCAAGAAAGTTGAACGTCGGCTTATCTCGACGTGAATCTACATGCGCCATGCAGTATAGCAAATGCTCCAGATCTTCATCGGCAAGGTCATTATTATTCCGATGACCGGCCACGGTCAAACTCAGTGCGGCATTGTCAACCAGCATCTTGTAACGGTCCAAGACTGCTTTGGAGACACCAAGTTCCGTATTTTCTAGCGGAAAATTCATCATATACTCGGTATTGGGTTTTCTGAACTCATCCCATGAAACAGATGCTGGTTGCATTACTGTGCTGACAGTCAAGTACGAGGGCCGGATTTTCTTATTCGAAGACATATTGCTACCTGTCTACCCGAGTGAGAATAGTCGCATAGCAACATATGGAGCGTCTCACAAACCTTTACAATGTGAAATATACGTGAGTAGATATCGAATATATATGTTATGTGGAGTAGATACTGCACAAATTGGATACCGTAGAAGTCGTGGAAAAGTAACGTGAGAAATTCCGTAATATAAAGTTTTATTCGGACGAATACGCAAGAGGATCATATGCACCACACTCCTCTTTGTTCGTCTTTACCATTAAGTAAGAAGATACAATAATTATATAAAGTTTTAAAGACTAACTGAAGAATACAAATGTAACAAATGGAAGAGATTAAGCAACCCTGGAGATGACTCATTATCCTTCGACACCTAGATACTCCAAATCCTAAATTGACGATCAGTTGACATTCCTTCCCAACTAATTATAGCAAACATAGGCACCCGTGATCGTTAATCCAAGCCAAAATCGAAACAATAAAGTTATCACGTTTTGAATATTCGTACTAGGTTAGTTAAAAGGCAATAAAAACACATTACTTTATCATATTGATTACACTAACTAGGAAATAATTCCCTATTCTCCACGGGCTTTTAAATCTAGAACAATATTGCGAGCACATGACTACGCCATGTATAATAGATTAACACGATGTCGTTTCAAATATTTACAAGAAAGGTAAGTGATTACCCTACCTGAGCATCATCGCAACGAACACGCGATCATAAAATATCTCTCATGACCAAACTTATACACTAATAGTATCTTACGACGCCTCGCTAATAATCGCGCGTGGATTGATTCCTCACCGTTCCGTTGATTAAAGCGGAGTTCCGAAGATACGAGAGACTATCACAAGCTAATAATAGTACCAAGAATACCTTAGTATACATATCTCCATTCCAAATTAAAATCATCTGAACGCTTTATGTAAAGTAGAATCACGAGACCTTTCCACTCGAAGCACAATCAAACAATCCTACAATAATAATACCCGATATCGAAAGATTCGCTATGCAAAATGTATATATGAGGCATTATTACCACAATAGTTAGCAATATATTAGATACTTGCTTAACGCTAACATTACATCAACTACTAACGAGCTATACATTTATATTAGTATATAAACTATCTTGTTAGAACTACTTATAACACTTTCCTACGAACTATACTTTACTAAGGTTTTACTTTTACTTCTTTATTACCTACCTATATAAGATAAAAAAAAGAACAAAAAACAATACTCATTATCCATTAACCACTACCAGTGAAATTTATTACAAATATCTCAATATTTTGAAATCCCGTCGCTATGCCTCGAACAATTATCAACAAGGATAATTTCCGCACTTTCGTGGCTAAGGAATCGGATACTCAAGTCGCTGCTACACAGACAAGACATAGACAGGGATCCCTACGAGGAAACCACAATACAGCTACGCCAAACACCACATTTCAAGGCATGGAACAATTTAAATTTTAAACCCCTATATATAATACGGCCATTATCCCAATGTCAATATCTAACGTTTTACCGTACAGGCACCTCTAATAATCCAGCCAACTTGATAAATGCCGACGACCGACCTACCCCACAAACTATTACACAATATACGAACAGTTACTTTGTCCTTAATAGTCCAAACAGTGAGACTCTTCCGTCTGATTATAATGAAGATACCACTGCACACGAAGGAAGAAACTCCCACCTGGAACAGGAGCAGCTCCTCCAAAACAGAATGAATAAGATCGACGACGACTTTAAAAACCGCCTAACTATTAGTGAGGGCACAAATTGGTGTACACCATTAAGCACCAGAGAACAAGCTGCTATCGTACAAAATAGTTGGAATTCATTGCTCCAAAAACCGCCCACAAGATATTGCACGGTTTGTTATCGCCACACGCCCAACCCAAACCTCAGGTCGGTAGACTGGCAAGACGATTATCAAATTGACGAACACGACCATTTAAAACCAATAAAGAAGTGTGTCGACTGTTTCCCTCGATCGGACAATTCCAATGAACGGATTATTCCGGTTTGCGAAGAATGCCATTCTTATCTCCTTCGAAATAGACTCCCAAAATGTGCAATGGCAAATCACTTCGATACAACATGCACCCATAGATACCCCGCACAACTCGAAAGGCTCACCTTTCTCGAGAAACGGTTAATATCAATATACGTACCCTTAGGCTTTATTATAAAGCTATACCCAAGAGAAGGAGGACGGCCAGCGGACGGTTTCAGGAAGTCAAAGGGGCACATCACTGTCTGGGAAAACGACGTTCAAGCTATTACAACTGCTCTACCACATTCGCTGTCGAGTCTTGACGGAAACTTCCGAGTATTTTGGATGAGTACTGTCCGTCCTCGACCACGAGACGCAGGTGACCTTTTAACGATACGGCGTTCCGTCGTAACTGACGCGCTTCTATGGTTAAAGGAAAATAATCCGCTCTATGCAGATATCGATATTAACTTCGATACCCTACATAACCTACCTGAGGATGGCGTACCATCACAACTTCTCGACCAATTTGTTACGTTAGATGAACGTAACAATAATACAATAAGGTCTGACTACGTCACGAGCAGAGATTACGAGAACGATGCGCCTCTTTCTAATTTACCTAGTTTCGCGGTGGCGTCAAACAAAGGCCCACAGACAGAAAGTTTCCCTCAACAGGAATCCTCCAACACAAGAGATGAATCAACAGCCGAAAGATTTATATCTAGCTTCGGTTTATACGACGCGACGAACATGGATGGCGGTGTAAGAACTGCGAAGTTTGTGAAGGACGTCGTAGAACTTGGAGAATACGATGGTATTAACTATGTTGGAATACCTAGTAAGACTGTATTCGCAAACCGCTTCGATGAGCAATTTTATCCACGCACTTTCTTCGACTTATTCCCATTAGGGGAAGGTGGGCACAAGAACGCCTTCATTACCAACAGCGGCGTAGAAAATCGCTTAACACCTATCGGTCACGACGTTTGGCAACAATGCTGTTTGCTACGACACGGGGCGAAATTCTCAAAAAATCCCTTCTTCGCATTTCTCATTATGAACGACAAGATCAGAGACACAAGCACACGAATATCACGGGCAATGGTAAACAGAGGAAACTGGGACGAGGTCATCCAAGCTTGCCAAAATTTAACACCAGAAGACCTGGAAGCAGAAGAAGAATTCGTCAAGTCCAAGAAATACTATGGGAACGATAATGTAAAGACAATACTTCGGCAGGTTAAAACCATCGGATATCAACAGCCATACTCAAAGGAACGGAAACATAGACTGCGACAGAGACTGAGATCTCTGATTGTAGCAGAAGGCCCGCCCAGTATCTGGTTCACTTTGAATCCAGATGACCAAGCATCTACACTGGCACTCGATTTAGCACGCGCAAGAGCGGAAACACATCCAGATATAATACACGCTATACAATCAACATTAAACGGTGAGAGATGGTCTCCTCAGGTGGCTAAGACTATATACGAAGACCCCGTTGCAGCCGCACAATTTTTCGACTTATACGCAACTGTATTCTTCCAAGATGTTGTCGGAGGTGGAGCTTTTGGCAAAATATCTGCTCATTTCGCCGTTGTTGAGTCCAACAGACGAGGCAGTCTCCATATGCACGGATTATTATGACTCGCAGGAAATATACACCACCGGGATCTAGCCGATAATCTCGCCTCCGATATTATCCCTGGACTTCGAACGCGAATTGTGGAGTATTACGATTCTCTATTTTCAGAAGTATGTCTGCGTAACTTTTATATTAATGACAAGCGCGAACGTTCCTAACATACCTACGTATTACCTAGTCTCTCGACGAAGAAAAGGTCTCAAGAGTTGATGGCACAATTACACGTATCGAGGCTCTGAAAATTCCAGAGAATTTACGCACGAACATTACCGAGTTAACTAATCACTTCGAAGATCAAGTAGCCTTACTAAACAGTTGCAACAATTGCCATGCACACACAAACTCCTGTTGGAAACATAGTTCCGACACAGATAACTGCAGATTCGGCTATCCCATGAGACAAGTAGAACGAACAAGGATCGAACCTAATGGCACTATTATGATACGACGAAACCATCCGCGGGTTTGCAAGACAAACCCAATAATTAACCTCGTTTTCCGATGTAACCACGACTTCACTCCATTGCAAGGAAAAACACGATCCATGGCTATAATTGAATATATTACAAACTACATGTTTAAGTCACAACTGAAACCTCACGACCCCGCAATTTTTTCAAGAGAGGTCTTAGAAAAAATGCTACGATATAGAAACAATACGCCTGATAACCATATTGTCCCCAACGACATATCTGACGAAGACGCATCCGACATGAGTCGTAGATTTGTCTCATCGCTTGCCAACAAAATAGCAACTGGGTTTGAACTTTCATCGGTGGAAGCCTGTTCAAACATCTTGAACCTTCCTGACCACTACTCATCAGTTAATTATTGGGCTTCTATCGACATGGACCACCTTCACAATCGCATTTCAAGTATACTACTACCACTTCCAGAAAACGAAAGTTCTCGAAACAATATTACACGGACTACATTCCAGACATACAATAATTTAAGTAAGAAAGGATGGCAACCATTCCACATACAGACCTATGAGCACCGAGGATCTCTACTACGACAATTATCCCTATACGAATATGTATCACTATTTTATTTCACAAGAATGCCTCGCAAGAAAATGGAAAAATGGCACTATCGTCTCGATGAAACGTCAGCATTTTCCAAGGACTGGGTCCAAGTTCTAGTCAACAAAGAACAAGTCCCAGTATTATCTGGGAAACCGGTTGACTCAGTAGACGAAAATGACACACGAAGAAGTATCGCACTTAGATTAGCCCTATTCGTCCCGTGGTTTCGATTAGAACAAACCAATGCGACATCATTATCAGAACTATGGGATATTGAATACTCACGAATGCCAAAGAGACTACGTTTCAAGGCCGATAATCTAGACTACTTGAAAGATTCTAGAGAAGACGCTATACGAGATGCCCAAAACTGGAACGATCGACGTGCGGCGAACTTTTTACTAGAGCAGGATTCAGACTTAATCGATACCGAATTAAACAATGTGGTCGACGAACTACAAGAAGACGACTTCCAGACTATACATATGTTCAAAAAGGGCATCGCGGATATTAGGCGGTCGTTGTACAAATCTGACACTGTACTGGGTATCACAAACAACTTAGAAAAACTAATGTCATCGACACAACCACAAGATATGGAAGAAACCAGTTATTCTAGATTTACAGAAGACTGGTCCTCAAAACTATCGAATATGGCTGTAACGAGTACGAACCTCGAATTTATCTCAAACGAAGACATATCGTCCGGTTTCACTACTACATCAAACAAAAAAGAAACACTCAACGAACTAAAAAAACACTTGACAACTTTGAACAAGCATGTAATAGATTGTCGAACAGGAAAAAGTCGACTACCAAATGACACGAACACAGATGACATGTTGGAAAGCAATACATATCAAGGTTATATATATCCCCATTCAAAACATTATGTACAATTCTAATCCTTCTTACAGTCTCCCCGAATATCAGATATAACGTAATACAGCCGTCGTCTTATAGGCATGTCGGTCAGATGATGACTCGGAAATCGAATTTAAACGCAGAACAAACACGAAGTGTTATGTTAGTCTGTCGCAAATTGGATCGAGATCATCTAGCTGCGGTTACAAATAGCAACCGCCCGCCTGCGACATTGGGATATCTCGGAGGCCAAGGGGGGACTGGGAAGTCAGCCGTCATCCGATGTATCCAAGAAATATTTCGACACATGAACCAAGAGGATAGACTACTCATCCTCGCGCCTACTGGTACAGCGGCCGCGGGTGTTGAAGGCGTAACCGTTTTCTCTGGAATGGGATTCAGAGTCGGCAAATCACTTAATAGTATTTACGAATCGACTACATCCCGAGACGAAGCCCTCACACAAATGTGGCAAGACAAATTAGTTATCATACTAGAAGAAGTAAGCATGGTATCACCCGAATTACTAGCTAAAATAGAAACGTCGCTACGATCAAAGAGAGATATGGGTAAAGATGATAACTTCGGTCGAGTTCCATACGTACTTCTCGCAGGGGACTTCGCACAATTTCCTCCGGTGGCCGCACAATCCCTCGCACACATACCATCTATACAATCAGAATTAGACCAAGACTACTACACAATGTCGCCACAACAAAAGGGTCTATATCTTATGCGAAGTATAGAAGAAGCCGTTATCCTCACAGAACAGATGCGAGCAAGAGGAGATAAAGAACTTCGCGACATCCTCGATCGAATTAGAAATGGCAATCAGACAGTCGAAGATTGGTTAGCCATCAGCAAACAAACAGTACCAACTTTCAGTGATCTCAATTTTGGCACAGGTGTGGACATACGCCTCATAACGAAAACAAATCAAATAAGACACATGGCAAACCTGGAAGCAGCCTGGCAATTCGCCAATGGACACTCACCACCTCTCGATCTCCACATCTTCTTATCCCAACACGAATCAAAAGAAAGACATAGCGTAACAACGTGGGAAAAATTATACTCGTTAATGGATGGCGGTTCGTCATCAAAGAATGGAAAGACCGAAAATTCAATACCAGCATACAATTTATTTTGCAAAGATCTGCCTATAATAACAAATTCGAACATATTCACGGGCCTTGGCGTTGTAAATGGTTCCGAATTTACGGCGGAAGGTTTTATCCCGGACTCATCCTCTAAGTGTTTTCGAATATCTAGAAACACATATATTCACACGACACCACCAGCATGTGTTTTACTCAGAAAAAAAAACGATCACACGATATATCACTTAGGCTTAGGACCCGGTATTCTACCACTTTTTCCTAAAACGGAAAAAAGAAAAATACCTGGACCGAACAAAGGCAAAACAGCAATATTTTCACGAACAGGCATGCCCTATACAACAGGGCTGTGTATGACAGAATACAAAGCACAGGGGAAAACATTCGAAAATATCATCCTATCTCTACATAAACTACGAGATCATTCCCAAAGCCAGCCTAGCACACAAGGCAACTTCTTTTCCTTGTACGTACAACTTTCACGATGTACCTCACTAAAAGGGATTCGACTACTCGGAGGCATCGACGCCAAAGCTTTTCTAGCAGCAAGACTGCCCCTACAGTACAAATTAACAATGGACAAATTAAAAGAGGTAGCAGAAAAGACACGAGCTGCAAACTTACATCTCGAAGAAGAAGAGCACAACTATTAAAAGAACACATTTTATCTACTAACACTCACATAACTCCAGTACCGAGCTCTACTACCCCTCCCACTCTTATCTCCCGTAATCCGCAAATAACCGATACGAACCAAAGCCGCATATATATATATATAAAACACCCCCTCCCCCTCACTGAAAAAGCATCAACAACCTACTAGACACCTATCCAACACTACACTCCATCTAATTAAAACGAAGTCACTATTTACTATGTATTCGCTTAGTTGCTATAATAACGAAAGCCAACCTAAGATTGTTGGAGGTAGTGGAGTTTTTCTACATACTAGCGATGGTCGTCGTATGTTTGACGCTTGCTCTGGGGCAGCTGTTTCTTGTCTCGGCCATGGCAACCAAAGAGTCATCAAAGCCATATCAAACCAACTCAACACAGGAACTCCATACCTTGCATCTGCCACTTGGCGCAATGATACTACGGAAGACTTATGTCGCGAACTGATCCAAGGCACAAGCGGAAAAATGCAAAGAGTCTACCTAACAGGCTCTGGTTCCGAAGCCATGGAAGCAGCCATTAAGATATCATACCAATACCACTATGAGTTAGACAACAAAACCAAAAGGTTGAACTTTATTACTCGCCGAAATTCGTACCACGGCAATACAATCGGAGCCTTAAGCATATCTGGCCACGTCGCTCGAAAACGTATTTATACACCAATGCTTATGAACAATGTTTATGACATTTCTCCCTGCTATCCGTACCGACAACAACAGGAAGACGAATCGAACATCGAGTTTGTCGCTAAGAAAGCAACAGAACTCGAGCAAAAATTTCAAGAGATAGGACCCGATACTGTCATCGCTTTCATTATGGAGCCAATAGCAGGCGCTGCTCTAGGATGCGCTCCATCGATACCCGGGTATCTTAATGCCATGCGAGAAATATGCCACAGACACGGCGCTCTTTTCATCCTTGACGAAGTAATGTGTGGGATGGGCCGAACAGGATACTTACACGCTTGGCAAGCTGAAGATATTCCTCCAGACATCCAAACAATAGCAAAGGGACTTGGCGCAGGGTACCAACCCATTGCAGCTATGATGATATCAAAGACCGTCGAAAGAGTAGTAGTCAATTCGAATACGGGGTTTATACACGGTCTAACATTCCAAAGCATGCCAGTACAAGCAGCCGCCGCACTGGAAGTACAACGAATAATTCGCCAAGAAAACTTATTAAATAACGTAAAGGAGCAAGGATCTCTCTTGGGCAAGATCCTAAAAGAAACACTTGGAGACCACCCAAATGTTGGCGACATACGAGGCCAAGGTCTGCTCTGGGCTCTGGAGTTCATTAAAGACAAGAAAAGCAAACGACCTTTCGACCCGAAACTTAGAGTAGCCCAAAGAATCCTAGATCTGGGAATGACACCGAAATTCAACATAGTGATATATCCAGGGACCGGGACAATAGATGGTATCGAAGGAGACCACATCATTATCGCGCCCCCATATATAATCACAAGACAGGATATACAGTATATCACCAAAGTCATCACACAAGTAATCATTGAAGTATTTCTCGGAATACACAACTAGGCCAAAAGGCTTACACACAACATAAACCACAGATATACCTAGCACCTACATACAAACACTACCTACCTTGCTTACCTACCTGGTATCTATTTAAATACTTAAAAACCATGTCTACACTTACCAACATTACTTAGTTACACGTTCTCTCGTTCCATGGAACATAAAGGCTCCACCATTTTCCCCGCTAAATACTTTCATCCTGCTACACCCCAACAACATTACTAAGTTGAAATTTATAGCCTTCATAATTTCCCACACAAACCCAAAGAATACCTAGATAGAGTACATTCCATCAACGAATAACATCACATTGGAGAAAGAACTAACTCCCTCTTGAGAGTCTAGACCGATATAATCGAAATTAGAAGCACTATTCATGATGATCAAAAGAGGTAGATATGTTGGTGACAATGAAGAAAGGAAGATTGAGACAGTAAAAAAATGGTGACTCGCCTGTATACAGATATAAGCATTTCTGCCTTGGAAGAAAACCAATATTTAAGCTATTAGCGCTATGAAAATACACGAACATACACCACTAGATGCGATTGCGTTCTGGTATTTTCATGAAGTGCAAACGATGAATCTTGCCCAATCAAAACGTAGCAAAGATCTCAGATGACGAGTCTAAAATGGATTATCTAGCCCGGGGATCGCCACAGGAGTTGTTGTAGTAATATTTAAACTCGATCAAAATGATAGTCGAAGCAATTGCGAACCTCGCTGCCGCTATCCCACCTACCTGTATGTGATCTGGCGTTGCGGTTGACACTGTACAGCGATCGAGAGCCCTACTTTTTAAAGCAGCACTTGACGATATTTCAAATCGCACCGATCACTCTTGATCACTATTGCTATCATCTTCCTAGTCTGACATATACGTCCTGTCACCTCCATTAGATAGGTACTTTTAACAATAAAGTCATCGTCTGTGCGTAATAAAATAAAACAATAATACGGACAACTGCCGGTGAGTTGACGCCCGAGCAGACCAGACCAGGTTGACGTTAAACTCATCGATCTTATTATCCACAACACTAGTTCGTGTATAGCAAGATGCTCGAGCTCCTTAGAGCTATTCTGGGCGATATGTACTCAACAGACACTTCATCGTGCTCCTCAGACTCGATTTCTATCTCTCACCAAGTTTACGATGAACCCCAAACACTAACAAGTAGTCGATGTTCCAAACGTCACCCCGACGAACGGCAGGTAAGACCGACTACCAAAAGAACTAGGAGTATCTTATCAGAAGCTGATACCGAGTATGATCCCGATAATAAAATACCCGAGTGTGCTTTCAGTTCTTGATAAAGATCGCGTGCACACAGCTAGCCCCATGCCCAGCGAAGTGCCAACTTGAACACCAAGTTTGGTTCTTAACAAGGCCCTCAGTTCAAAGATCGAAAACCTCTGGATCGGATAAAGACCTAAACACTCACTTATAGCACCACAATAGAGCGGGGAGAGTCCCTGGAAAAGGAACTATAGAATAGGAATCGAACACACCAAGGCGCTTATTGGAGACTAACTACAAAGTGCTAGCGGACCTGTGGGACACAAAAGAAAACACACCCATAGACCTTCCAAGATGGAACCCAGAAGATATATCGAAGACTAGGAAAGCCAGACGTCTCCTCTGGATCGAATGCAGCGGTCCAGAAGAGGTCTGGAGAGGGTTGAAGTTTCTGAGCTGTTTTCACTCTCATTATCCACTTCGCAACTCGAAACAACAGGCGTAGCATTAGGGTGGTCAGACAGTTCAGACATTGGAAGCGGTATAGCTAAATTCGAGCTGAACTTTTAAGTATATGATTATCGAGGAAGCCGCAGACACGAAGACGAAGCGGCTGATAATTCTGACGAGAAATCCATAACTTCGAAATAACGAGACGAGATGATGACATGCTAAACTTTAAAAAGGTGTCCAGAATACGCAAGATCAGAATTATCACATTATACACATTACGTTCACATATATGGCAATAATTTCGCAACCTTATATCTAGTAATTAATGCGCAGAAATAATTGAAATTTATTTATTTTCAAAGTGACACCTGCTAGAATAATAGTATCACGTAATATTGTGGCCATTACGTAGCATGGTCACATGGTCTGGTTCCCAGCACAACTTACGTATAGGTACGTACCAAGGATAATCAACAAGTAAAAAACACCAACAATTATCGTGAACCTCTCTATACAACAATAAACACTGATCAATGGTTCACTAGACTATCTTTCCAATAACAGACAACCGGGTTTGATGGAAGAGGCAGTTTTTTTTCACAACTCGCTCGAACAAAAAAAACCCGATACAAGTAGAAAAATCCAGCACTTCCTCGAAGACCCCATGACGTTGTACACGTCAACGGGTCTGCATCCATCACGCGTTTGGTCACGTACACTAACACCCGGAGCTTTAAGACGAATCATTTCAACGATTCGTCAAGACAGGCCAACGGCAATATCATCTACGCCAACAATCGGATTTACTAAAGCACGGGGCTGTGAAAGGTCACGCAAGACTAGCCAACGCTGGAAGTACGTACGATTCGATAACTCGAACCCGAGCCTTTGAACAAGCTATCGAATCATTTGCATCCATCATGAACGAAAAGATCTAGTACGAAAAACCTTTCCACCTACGAACGATACGAATAAAACCTGGAAACGAAGCTATCACGAAAAACAACCCTGCTTCGCCACCTCTCAGCAATACGATACTAACAAGCACCTACGTACGAAACAAGCATTCGCATACGAAAAACAAATAGACTCTTGCATACGAAACGAACAAATCTAGGATCGAAACTATTACGAAGCTATCCCAAAACCCCTCACCCACAAACGAATAACCATTCGCCACCGCAAGCCCCTCCTTTGTCCCCTCCACAGCTTCCTCAACAATACAGCACAGATTCCTCAAACCCTCACCCTACTTCATAATTATCCAACCTCCCTAATACTATTCCTGTTGGCTCCTCATTTGACCATTCAAAAGATAGTGACCTAGAAACCCCCACAGAAGACGACGGAGACGACGAAAATATCCTTAATGATACGTATAGGTTTCGGCGTCAGAAGCGCAATCATAACTATAGTTTCGAATGGTTCCTCGAGGGCTGGATTTTATCACGGATAGAATTTGATACATAATCAGGGTCAAGAGCCCGCTCGATATACAGGGTACTAAAGAAATCCTCAATACAAGAACGCTTGAAGAGAGCTGGTATCAGATTACAGTTCGACGAAGACAAAGCGCATCGAGAAATTATTAATATACCTGCTACTCGTAACGACCTTCTTGACTTGTCTTCGGAACGTGCCTTCAATATTTTCGACCGCGAACCATATAATTCGAACAAGGTTGAGGCATCATTTGCTACAGCCAAGGCCCACATCATTACCACAGTGCTGTTGAACGCTTTTGCCTCTCGACGGTCTAATTTTCTGCCTCGAACCATTAGTATATATCTTTACAGCGGTGGCATCCCCCGTCGGGAAATTTACACTCTTTCTCAATTCGGTATATTTAGTAGTTATAAGGTTACTTTAAATCAAGTCGGGCGGATGACTGATCGGTCACGGGTATGTCTCAACGACACAGGTTCTATCACAGGTCGCGGCCTAATAATAGGAGCACAGCTTAATCTTAAATGTGTTGCTCATGATCCAAATGCTGTATTTGGTTACGATAACTTCACCACTTCAACAACAAAATTCAAGATTTAGCCATAGGCCGTAGAGACGTCATGCGAAACCTTACTAACTGCCCTATCATAGCTAGTCCAGATGTCCATGGGCCATTTTTTCAGTCACAGTGACACTCAACGGTCCCTTTCCAACGGAAACGGCTCATGACTTACCTCATGCCACCTCCAAAATACGAGACTAGAGCTATTAAATCCCGTTTAATCAATTCAGTTCGATCAGTTTTCAAGCCATGTTCACTCGATACGGCTAGCCCCTTTTCTAACCTTGAAAGGCCTAAACATAAAATCAGCCATATCCTACAAACCCCTGCGATCCCTGAAAACGAGAGGTAGACACCGGGCGTATACCGAGTCCACGACGCTCTGTTTCGTGACATACTTGATTATAATGATTATAACGAACGATCGACGATAGTACATGGAGACCAGAAAACCACTTCTTTCATTCGATCTATTGTGACTGTTCAACTTGAAGCTGGAAGTATTTATTACAGAAAACAGTGGATGCTCCCTGTTCCTCCTTTTTTTCATATAATCCTCAACTTTATTCAATTAAATTTTCACACACCCTAGGATCACTTGATCGAGTATGGAGTACAATTCTTCGAACATCCTAAATATATTGGAAAAAAACATGTTACATATCATCAAGCCTAGCCATGATTACACGATGCCCTCAATGCCCGAATTACTGCATTCTTAATCCAAGACCTCGTTGATATGGGAATTTTATCTAACGATGACATACGCCCTGAGTCTGCACGGGACGTCTTAACCTCCACCGATCCCGAGTTACTTGAACAAAATCTTTCGACGATACAGGATCATTTTTTTGGGCGTCAAGCTTGGACTAGGCAGTATGGCGAAGACAAGAGCGAGATTGTCGACGTTGAATTCTGAAGTCGCTCTCGATATATGCTGGTCATTAGTTATATGCCACCCCGGAGAAATTCCAGCGACGAGGATAAGATGGAGAGATCAATTTGGCACGCACCACACGCCAAGAGGGGTAAAGTAGAAAAGACAATAAGATGCGTGAACTATCTGTTCGAATGCGCCATGAAAACCCGAAAATAGAATAGTTCATACCAGACGATGGGATACCAGTATAAGTCGAGTACAGCTTGGTGACTATGTCGTTCTAAGACAAATTATCACCCAGATACCCATTTTTTCTATGGCACTAAATCAAATAATAATGAGTCCGAAATGTTGTATTTCGCCTGGCTCCTTCACCCTAATGTCACGGACCGCGACCTAGCTACGAATATCCTTCGATCATGCCTTGTTCGATATACTACTGCTGGAAATGAATGGAATGGAAGTTATCGATTTAGCACTGGAACATATCAATGGTGCTTTTGCTATCGATATAAAAAATAACAACAATTCTACTCATGATGTTTCTGTTATTATATTCGATCGTCTTTCTGTATTAGACCCATATACTGTGTCTATTCGAAGTGGTATCGAACGTTCGTTCGCTACAAAACAAGATGGCCGACATACTTCACCATCGACCAACCGCGATATCATTGAATACGCTTGTTAAATATATATCGACGGCTACACCAAACGACGTTTGAACGGATATACTACACTTGACACCGTATATGACACATCAGATACCTTGCGTCAAGGGTTAGATCGTCTTGCGAACAATAAGATCGACGAACTTAACACCAAGATAGTTCGGCCTGCCCGTGTATCAACCAAAGAAACCATACCCACGATACGTATAGAAGATGATCTCATCATCGAAACTAATGAACGTCAATGCTTATATGGATCGAATGAGGATATCGATAGTAATACCGATGAAGATCAACCACTATGAAATCTCCACCATGTGAAACAGTGACCGTAAGGTTCGCAATAGCTTCAATACTAAAAAACGTTAGCCGATTCATTACATAGGGTGGTATAATCCTTCTAACCTCCAAAAAAAGCAAAATAGGGCATCATATTACCGTTGATGCTGTCACTGGCGTATTCTGATTGGATAATATCTATCACATATTTAACGTGACTTTTACCCTGTCTTAGCCATGCAAACGGTCACATTAATTCACACGATTACTTATTTCGTAACTGCTGCCTACGTAGGGAACTAGATTGATGTCATTTCAAAACTAAATTTTTGGCTATATATACGTGATCTCCCTCCTTTTTAATCGGATTCCTTCTTCACTTCTATATTATATTTCGCCTCCTCCAAAATAATGTCTTTTCCATACAGCAGTGCCCATCTATCCCCTCTCGGTCTTGATGAAGTCCTTTACCCTGTCGCTGGCCCTTCAACCCAGGACCAAAACCTTTTCCCTAATGCTGACTCACTAGATGAGGGGGATGACCAACATCCCCCTCAATCTATGGATGAGGACGAGGATGAGGACGAAGATGAAGAAGAGGACGAGGATGAAGAACAGGAAAGTTCCTCCCTTTCTGACGCTTCCCCTACCGCCTCCCCCTCCTCCTCCCTATTTGTAGAGGATGCTAGCACCATTTGGCCCGCTTGCGTTGCTTGTACGATCCTCATCATCGATGGCGCACACGATAAGCATCGATGCTACAAGCAACCAGGTACAAGGGCCAAGAAATGCGTCGAGTGTCGCAATCGCCGTTGTTACTGCGACTCGATAAGCGTGGATTATCCAGATGCTCTTGAGTTGGCAGAGCAGCTGGGTCCGGCAATCGTCGCATACACTGCAAACCAGAACGAGGAGGTATTATTCCTTATTCCATATCCCCTTCACATTTCTTCTAACACTTAATAGAATTTAGTGAGGTTCGAGACTGTGGCTTCTAACCTGAAAGACAAGCTGCCCAAGAAGGCGCGTACGAAGCCTCATCGTCGAAACAATCCCGTCGCTGGGGAAGGGGCCTCGGCCTCGGACGAGGCTTCGGGCGAGGCTTCTGGGAATATAACCACCGTCGTCAAGCAGTTGCAGGCCATCGCCAACACTCTTGTAAGTTATCCTACCTTGTTTGATATGATATATATATAATAACTTGATTGGAACCATAGAATCGTATACTGCAAGACGGCATACCCGTCCGAATAGCCAACGATGACGATCCGAGAGAAGGGATGGAAGGTGTGGAATAGAATGGGTAATACAGGTTAGGGAAAAGTGCTCTCCGGGCGTTACGGAGTTTATAGAGAGAGTTATATACGATATAACTGCCCCAAGGCCCTTTAGTTTTCGTATAGCTCGAATTAATGAAGTTTATTTTCACACTTTTCGCGTGCACTTGGTACTATTATTGTTGTTGAGACAGCGGGGTAATATTAATAATCAAGAGTAAAGATCCACCAACCAAATACCTGTAAATATGAACACCCACCAATGGAATGCCCTTGTTGCCCCGCCATTGCCAAACTCTAAATTTTCACGTCGCGTTAGGAATCAAACTACATGACAATTCGGATTAAGCTCGTCTTCTCCTTTGCTGTTCTACGCTGCCTCGATCAACTAACGCCCCACCTCGCCTCGGTACCCCAGATTCGCTCTAAACGTGTGACGCTGGTGATATGCCAGTAATGACAAACGCAGGAACAGGAATTAACTGCCCTGCTATTACACCCGAAGAAAACGACACATTCGGGATGGTAAGTACCTATTCTTCGATGGGAGAGGGACGGCGATACACGATATAACTGCGCACTAAACATATAGGATGTTAATAGGTACCTTTCCTCGTGTCTCCGTGTTTGGTATTCCGCCCGGCGTCGATACAGATATATTCTTATCTATCCTGTCAAGCTTCCTAGTTTCGATATATTCCCCATGCTTAGCTAAAGCATTCCGATAAACATCAGAAGCCTCAGCACATATCAAATTATCGAAGTTTTCGCGTTCGCCCTAGTCATTTTCGATCAGGATAGCTTTAATTAGCTCCCCGATATTACTTAAATCGATCGCTTTATCGAAGATTCCAGCTATCTTCCATTATATTCTATCAGCCATATATATCGACCCGGGAATATCCACCCGACAGCCTAACGCCTCGTATGGCTGTTGCACTTGCTTATCACAAAGGGCCTGAAGTTCTTGACATGCAAACCATTGCACCGTGCCTTTTCTATATGCGGTTTCAGTAGGTACCTTGGGGGAGGGGGGGACTTAGGGAGTCGACTGAGTTCGTGATGACACCAGTTACAGCATATATGGCCAGGGACGGTAATTGCGCCTTCAACATCGTTCCCTACCGGTTCTTAAATAAACTCCAGAGCTTACTTCCTAAAGCACGCGGCATTGACAAAGCCATATACATTAGGGTATGCTTATTTAAACATTCCCCTACCACTCTTCGTCCATTTCGCCGGCTTAACGAACCTAAACTGTCCGAATTCCAGGTCTACCACAGGTGCCTCGTAACCATTCATGCTGCTGGCCGCACTGAACTGGTCGTCTATTGGATGAATTGTCGTTCACTCCTACTACATGACGTAGATTGCTTAGCCTATTTTCTTCGGTGGTCTTCCTCTACGCTTCGACTTTCGAAGTTCTTTCGCTACGGTTCCTAATAGATTAAAATACCAGTAGAGAGGAAAGGAAAACGCCACGCCCTAGCTCTGCCCGTCTCGAACTGCTCAACCAAACCGTTGTATTAAATCTCCAAGACCATTAGAAGTAATAGGTATAAACCGTTTTTGAACCAAAGGTTCTCGACCTAGAATTCAATGAGCACTGCGCACAGCCCACTGGCACGGGCCAAAGACCGTAGGCACTGTGCCTGGGGTGGCGCAGTTACGAAATTGAAAGATAATTCTCGACCCTCTTTTATAAAAAGATTCTTGCAATTTGATTAGGTGCATCGTATGGCCAGTGCGTTCTTGGCGAGGGTTTTTTTTTTAGCCAATTAAATCTCGAGATTTTACAGGGTACATAAATTTCCTATTCGAGTAAAACTAACCTGTTTCGGCCTGCCTGATTTTCTACTCTTTTTTGACCCTCGTTAACATTCTAAATCTCATTTCTTTCATATTATGTAAACATAATCTTCAATGAGATTTAGCTGGCCATATTTTACTTTATTAATTTTAATATTTTAATTTTTATATAAAAAATAAAAAAACATAAATATTTTTATTATTTCGCATTAATTAAATTTATATATAACTTAAATAAATTTAAAATTTTTTTAACGTTTATATATTTAATTTTTTAATTATTTATTTAATAATTAATTTATATATTTAATTTTTAAAACTTAAATAAATTAAAAACTTTTTAATTAATAATTTTATTATTTTAAAAATTAATTTTTATAAATTTATTTTAAATTAATTTAATTAAAATAAAATTAATTTTATTTAAAAATTTAATTATTTAAATTTAATAATTTTAATTTAAATCGTAATTTAATTTATAATAATTTTATAAAAAAAATAATTAAATAAATATAATTTAAATTATTTAATTACGTTTATTAAACGTTTTTAATTAATTATAATTATTAAAAATTTAAAATTATATTAAAAATATAATAATTAATTTTATATAAAACGGTATTTTAAAAATTATAAAAATAAAATAAATATTAATTAAAAACGTATTAAATTTTTTTTAATATATTACGCGTTAAAATTAAATAAAACATATTACGCGATTAATATTTTTTTAAAATAAAATATAAATTTTATAATATAAAAGTTTAAATTTTATTTATTTTAAATATATAATATATATTAAATTAATTATTTAAATAATAAATTAAATTAATTAATTTATTAATTAATATTTATTATATATATTTAATTAAATTTAATTTTTTATTTTTTAATATTTTTATTTAATTTTTATATAATAAAAAAAATATTTTTAAAATATTATTAATAAATATTATTAAATATATTTTATTTATAAAAAATAAATAATATATTTAATTAATAAAAAATAAAATAAAATATAATAATAAAAATAATAATAATAATAATAATAATAATAATAATAATAATAATATATTTATTAATAAAAAAAAATTAAATTATATAAATTTATTTATTTTAATTATATAAATATTAACGTTTCGTTATTATTATTTTATTTTAATTTTAATTTTAATAATAATATAAATTATTAAAAAAAAAATTTTTAAAATAAGTTTTTAAATTTTATAATATTTTAAAAAAACGTTTTTTTAATTTATAATATTAAATTTAATTATTATTTAATTTTTAAATTTATTCAAAAATAATATTTTAATAATTTTAATAAAAATTATATTAAAGTTTTAAATTTTTTATATTAAAATTTTAAATTTTTATTATAAATAATTTTTTAAATTTTTAAATAATTTTAAATTTACGATTAAAAATAATAATTAAAAATTATTAATAAATAATTATAACGCGGTTTAAAATATAATAAAATTTATTAAAATTTATAATTATAAAATAAATAATTAATAATTATTTTATAATTAAAAAATTTAAACGTTTAAAATAAATATTAATTAAAAAATAATTATTTCGTAATTAAAATAAAATTATATATATATATTAAAATTTTTTTTTTTAAATTTAAATTTTAAAAAAATAAAATTATTAATATTTTTAAAATATATATATAATTTTTAATTATTATTTTTTTATAATTATTTTATATATAATTATTTAAAATTTTTTATTAATAAAATTTTATTAATTTTTAATAATAAATTAATAATAAATTAAAAATAAATTAAAAATAAATTAAAAATAAATTAAAAATAAATTAAAAATAAATTAAATATAAATTAAAAATAAATTAATAATAAATAAATAATAAATTAAAAATAAATAAAAAATAAATTAAAAATAAATTAATAACGTTTAAATAATTACGTAAGAAAATTAAATTTTATAAAAACGTTTTAATGTTTTAATGGTTTTTAATATTTAACGTACCTTTATAACATAATTAAGGAAAGTGATAATAACGTGAGGCCACCCTATGTTAAAGCAGTAAAATAACTTAAGTTTTATTATATGGTTTTAATTAATTAAAAATTCTTTTACGTAATAATTAATTATGTAATAATTGTAATCATTTATTATGTTTTATTAAATATTTTAATTAAACGTTATGTTTTTTTTAATAATTTAATAAAATTACGTTTTATTTTTATATAACTTAATTTTATTATTTTTTTTTATTTTTAATTATTTATAATTAAAATTTTAAACTTATTTATTTAATATTTATAAAGTTATTTAATTATAAAGATTTTTATTTAAATTAAAATTAATATATCTTTAATTAATTTATTAATAATTATTTTAATTAATTAAATTTTATGTTTTCGAATTAAAATATTATTAAAATAATAAAACTTATTTTATTTTTTATTTTTATTTTTATTTTTTAAATATAATTTTTTTTATATTAATGTTTTTTTTATCCTTAATATATTTATGGAATTATTTGTTAGTTTTAATTGTTATTTATATATAAAAAGTAAATGAGTATATTATTTTTTATAATTTATTTTTATATTAAAATAAATCGAAAAATAATTTATAATTTATTTTAATTTTAAATTAAAATAATTTATAAGTTTATAACTTATTTTAATTTTAAATTGAAATAATTTATATTTTATTTTAATTTTATTATTAATAAATTTTTTTAATAATATTTAAACGTAAAGGAACTTTATAGTTTAGTTTTTTTTTAATGAAAAGGTATTAAATGATTGTTTAAAATATTAATAATTTAATATAAGGTATATTAAGTTTAATTTTTATATTTATTGTTAAGAAATTAAAGTTTAAGGTAATTATTAAAGTTTATATTAATGATTTTTTTTAACTTTTTTTAAGTATAAAATGCTTTAAAAACTTCTTTAATGTTAATTCGTTAAATAACTTTATATATGATTTAATTTTTAATTATAATATTAATAAGTTAAATAATGTTATTTATATTTATGTTTAAGTAAATTTTATAATATTATTTTATAACCGTTTATATATAAAATATGTTTTATTATTTACTTAAGGTTTTATTAAAATAACTTATTTAATATATTATATTTTTAAACGTGTAAATTTTTATTATTTTTATAATTATACGAATAATATTATATTTTATATACTTTTTATTTAAATTTATATAAAGTAATTATTTAACGTTAAATAATTTTATTTATTAAATATTAAGTGGAATAATTAAATAATAAATTAAGTTTAAGTTTTTAATAATATTTAAACGAAATTAAAAAATAATTTAAATGTTTAAAAAAATAATTTAAATATTAAACGTAATATATAATTTTATAAAATTAGTAAAAAATTTAAAGAAATATTTATTAATATAATTATTTCATTAATTATTAACTTATTTATAGCAATTATTTTTTTATAAGTTTTTTTAGTTTAGATTAATATAAATAATGAAGTTATTAATTACTTCGTAAATTTTTAATTTAAATTTAAAATTAAGTTATAGCTTTAAGATTTTAATATAAATAAAAAAGATAATAAAATAATAATTACTAATATTATTATTATAAGTAATAACGTTATGTTAATTAATAACGATAAAAAAAATAATTACGATAATTTTCTTTTATTAAAACGTGATTATAATTATAGGAGTTATTAAATTATATTGTTTTTATTTACTTGCGATTTAATAAATATAATAGTTTAAATTAAAGGAAAAATAAATTAAATAAAAAGAAAAGTAAATTATTTATACGATATTATATTTAATTTAACGGTTATATTAATTAAAGAAAAAATAAATATAAACGATAATATTAATATATAATAATTTAAAAAAAAAAAACTTTTTATAAATAATATTATAAAAACGATGTTTTTATTTATAACTTGTTTTATTATATAATTATTAATATATTTATAATTATCGTTTAAAAAATAATTATATGTTTTAAAAAATATTATACATGTAATAAAATTTATTTCATTTTTTAATTTATTTTTTTTATAAAATGTTTTATTTTATAAATTTTTTTATATATATTAAAATATTTTAATTATTTTATTATTAATTTATGAATATGTTTATTAATAATATTATTTTTACTTTAAATAATATATTTTAATTAGTTATATAAGTGATATTTTTACGTTAATAATATTTAAAATATAAGGTTATTTTTATTAATTAAACTTTATTCGTACGTATATTTAAATTAAATTTATATAAATTCATATATATAATTATTTATAAAATTATTTAATATTATTTTATTATTTTATATAATAAATAAATTTATTTAATTAATTTAATATATAAAACGATTTATATTTTATATTTTATATAAGAATTAAACGTTATTTTATTTAATTTAATGTTAAAATTTTTTTTAAATATAAGTTTTAAATTAATTAAGTTTAATATTTATTCCTTATTATAAAAAAATATAACTTTTTAAATAATAAAATTATTTAAATATTAAATAAGTTAATTAATTTTATTTTTATACTTTATAAATTATTAAATAATGGAAGTATATTATTATTTTAATTTATTATAAATGTTTTAATTATTTTGGAATAATAATATAAAAATTTTAAAATTTTTCGATTAAAATTAATATAATTTTTATATAATTTATTTAAAATGAATTTATTAAATTAAATATATATTAAAAATTTAATAATATTAATATGTTTTATTAATAAGGAATATTATTAAATATTTAAAGTATAAAAATATTTTAATTATTAAATTATTAAAGTTTTAAACCTTTTATTAAAATAATAACGTTTTATGTTTATTATTTAATATTTATTAAGGTATTATTTATTTTATATTTTTATTATAAATGTTATAAAAGTATTAATAACGTTATTAAGCATGGGAATGTATGTTTATAATAAAAGTATTTAATGAGGTTTAATATATAATAAATAATTAATAGAATATATTAAAATGAAAGGAATTTAATTTTAAATATATTTGTTTTATAAGATAATATTTCTTTTATATTATAAGTAATTAAATAATTTCATTTATTATTTAATATTAATTTTTTATTATTATTTATTATATATTTATAATAAATATTATTTAATATATATATTAATTAAATTAAAATTATTTAATATTATATATGATTTAATGTTTAATATTATGTAAAATAATTTTAATTTATATTATATATTTTTAACTTTAAATAATTAATTTATCCCGTTTCGATTCGAAGTGTTTTATATTATTTTATAATGTTTATTATGTTATGTTTTAAAACGTTTAAATATATACGAAGTTATAATTTTTAAATTTTAATAAATAAATTTATTAAATAAATTTAATAAAAAATTAAGAATATTATTTTTAAACGATTTTAATTAATATTAATGTTATTTTATAAATAAAAGTTAATATTATTAAAACGATATATTTTAATTATAAAAATTAATTTATTTTTTTTAATTATTAGTTTTAATGTTATTTTTACGTTAATAAAGTTATTTTTGTTTATATTAAATTATAATTTTTAAGAAAAATTATAATTAAAATTTAAGTTTATATTTTATTTATTAATAAATAAATAAGTTAGGATTTTTTTTAAACGATTTATTTAAAATTTTTTATAAAATAATTTATATAATTATTATTAAAAAAGTGATTTTATTAATAAGGTTAAAAATATTATAATAATATTAATTTAAATTATTAAAGAACGAAAGTTATTAAGGTAAAAATATTATTAATATATAAAAATATAAGGATATTAAAATAATTATATTATTAATAAGTTAAGTTATTTAAACCGGTTTTATACGAATTATTATTATAATAATTATAAAAAGAATTATTTTTTTTATAAAAAAAATAACCGAATAAAGTTCCGATAAAAATAATGTAATTATTTTAATCACGTTATTTAATTATTTATTAATTTTTAATTATTTAATTATATTTTATTATTTAATTTTTTTTAATTATTTAATTATTTTTAATTAAATAATTAATATTAATTAATTAATATTTTTTAATTAATTAATAATTTTAAAATTAAATGGGTTTTTAATTTTATTACTTTTTTTTATATAATAATTATTCTTAATTTAAATATAATGAAATAAAGGTTATAAAAAAATAATATTTATAAAAGTAATAATTAAAAAACTTTATTAAATATTTATAAAAATAATATTATTAAAATTATATAATATTATTTAAAACTTATTTAAAATTGTTTTAATTATTATTAAAAAAGAAATTATATTTAATTTTAATTTATTATATATTAATAATATATAATGTTAGAAATATTATTATTTTAATTAATTTTAACGCGCTTTATGTTACGTTTTATTATTTTATGTTTTATTAAGGTAATTTAAGTAAAGAGTTTATTATTTATAAGATTTTTAATTTTTAATTTATACGGAATAATTATATAAGAAATATATTTGAATTAAGTATTTACGTTTTACGTTTTTTTAAAGTGGTTTTATTTTACTTATCCGTATTAATATTAATAATAATAATAATAAAAGAAAAATTAAAAAATATAATATTTTTCTTAATTTAATTATTATTTATTATTATTTTATTAAATATAATAATAATTATATTATTATTAACGATTTTATTTTAATGGTTAATATTATTATTATTTTTTAAATTATTTAATAAATTAATTAAAGCGTTATTATAATTAAAGTTAAAAATTTTTATATTATTAATTATAATAATTTTTTTTATTAAAGAATTAAAATGATTTAAATTATAAAGCGTTATACGACTTTTAAGTTTAATTTATTTTTAATTTATACTTTTTTAACGTAATTTTATTTTATATTATTTTAGTTAAGTTTTAAAAAATAAATTTAAAAGAAATATTATATTAATATTATTTAAATTTAATATATTATTTATAATGTTTTATATTTATATATTTATTAAAATAATAAAAATAATAAAAAATTATTTAATAAGTATATTAAGTTTAAATTTAAATTTAATAATAAATTTTTTTCGTAATTAATTAATTATATAATTAAAGATATATTATGTTTATTTATAGCGAGGTTAAAAAATATTTTTTTTAAAGAATTATTTATATTTTTTTTATATTAGTTTATTAAAAAAAAAAAATATATAAAAGGTATAAGTTTTTTTTTAAATAAAATTAGATCCGACTTATGTTTTATACGGGAAATAAAAAGTTATTTTTATAAAATTTCTATATTTAAGTAAAAGATTTAATTTACTTTTATTTTATATAAAGAAATTAATATTATTAAGAATTAAATAAAATTAATTAACGAAAGAATATAATATAAAAGTGTTTTAAAAAAAGCGTAATATATTATTATTAACGGTAATAATTAAATTATATAATTTTAATGTTAATATTATTTATATTATTAATATTATTTTATTTTATAATTATTTATTTTTAAATATTATTTTTTAAAATGTATATAAAGATTTAATATATATTAATTATAATAAAATAAATGTATTTAATAATTTAAATAATTTAAATGCTTATAATATCCGTAATAAAGTAATAATTATTATTTAATTATAAATATAAATCTTAAAAAAAACTATATAAAATAAATATTATTTTATAATTACGGATAAAAAAATTTAACGTTTCTTAATTATTTTTATTATAATAAAATAATAAAGTTTTAATATTAAAATTTTTTATTATATTATTTTATTTAATAATTTTATATTTTTTTTTAAAAACCTTATATAATACGAAATGAGTTAAAATATAAATAATAAACTTAAATAATATTATTAATTTTTATAAAACACGGTTAAAACGAAATAATATAAATGAAATATTAATTATTATTATTATATTAAAAAAATATAATAAATATCTTAAAAAATTAATATAATTAATAATATAATTTAAATAAATGTTATAAGAAATAAAAGTTTTTAAAAAGTGAAATAATATATTTTATATAATTATGTTAATAAATTTAATATTATATTTAAATAATAATTATTTAATAAAAAATATTAAAGTTTTTATATTTAAAATAAAAAAATTAATTAAATATTTAATATTTTTTATTTTATTTAAACTTAATTTAATTTAAAATATAAACATGTTTATTAATTATTTAATTTAATTTTATTTATTTATTAATTTTATTATAATTTATAAAAAATAATAACTTAATTTAAAAGTTAATTAAAAAATTAATAAATAATAAATAATATTAAAAAAATTATTAAATTATAAGTTTTTTTTATATTTTAATTTATTATATATAATGTTATAAAATAAAATTTTATAATAATATTATTAATAAATAACTTATTATTAAATATTAAAAATATAATAAAGTGAAAAAATTTTTAATTAATAAAAATTATAAAGTTTATTTATTTAAATAAATATTTAATAATGTTTATAAATTTTATAAAATTTATTAAATATTAATAAGGGTTATAAAAATATTAAATAAATAAAGGGTTAATAAAGATTATTTATAAAATTTTTTATTAAAAAAAAACTAAATTTTTAAATAAAAATTATATAATTTTAATATATTTTAATAAAGAATTTAAATGTATTAAATTAATTATAATTAAAATATTAATTATTTATTACATAATATATATGGAAACGAATAAATTAAAAAACTTATATTATATATTTTAAATAAATGCTTTCTTTAAAAAGTTTTTAATAAAAATATAATAATATATTTATTTTAAGTTAAATTTTATTAAAATGTTATTAATAAATAATAATATTTATTTATAATATTTATTTAAATAAGTTCATTTTTAAGTTAATATAACTTATTTTTATTTATTAATATTTAATAATGTTTTTAATAAATATTTTATAATTTAAAATATATATAATATTTTATTTTAAATTAAATTTATTAATTTTAATACTTTTCTACGATAATATAATTAATATATATACTTATTATGAAAATAATATTATTTATAATACTTTTAATTAATCTTTTATAATAAATGAAACTAAAAATAATTATATTAAACCGTAAATAAATTTAAAAATTTAAAATATTAATGTAAATATTTAAAATATAAAGAAATTAATTAATAAAAATATATTAATAAAAGAAATTTTAAAGAATATTATAAATATTATAAATAAAAATTTTACGGAAAAGAAAATTATATTTTTAATATATTTATTTTTTAAGTTAATTAATAATTATTATAAAGTAAGTTATATTTTAAATTTTTAAGTTTAAATTTAAATTTTTAATAAATTACCGTTGGAATGGTATTATTTTTGCTTTATATAATTATTAAAGTTTTTTTTAACGTTTATATTATAAAACTTGTTCTTAAATTAATTTTTAAATAATTTAAAAACTTTATTTTTTTTTAAACTAAAAAAAACTTTATGTCGTTTTAATTATATTAATTATTATTTTTATAAATAAAAATAAGTATTTATTTATTAAAAATATTATTTAAATATTAATAAAAAAAAATATTTTAAAAATTACTGATTTTAAATATTTTATATTTTTTATATATATTAATTCCTTTTTAAAATTAAGTAATTCCGTTTATTAAAAGAATAATTCCTTACCTTTAGTAATATATTCGAAATGATAATTAAGTTTTTATTTAATTTAAAATTAAATAAATTAATAAATTAAATATATTATAAAATTATAAAATATATTATTATTTTTATAAATAATATTTTTTTAATAATTAAAATATTATTATATAAAATTAAAAATATTTTTAAAAATATTT
>MU403236.1:0-48744 GCA_022695765.1 Annulohypoxylon moriforme
TATTATTATATTTATTTATTAATTAAATTATAATAATAATTAAAATTTTATTTTTAAATTAATTTATATAAATAAGTAAATATAAATAATTAAAATAAAATTTTAAATAAATTTAAAAAATAATTTCTTAAAATTTAAAATTAAATTTATTTATATAATAATTAAATAATATATTTTATATCGTAAAAAAATAATTTTAAAAGGTTTAAATTATTATATTAATTATAATAAAAAATTTTTATTTTTATAACGATATAATATATAAGATTATAAAATTAAATTAAGTTTAATAAAAATAATTAATATAAGTTTTTTAAAATTAAAAAATTTAAAAATAAAAAAAAAAAATTCGTAAATTATTTATTATAATTTTAACGATATAAAATTTTTATAAAGTTTAAGTTTAATTAAAATTAAAATTATAAGTTTAATTAAAATTATTAAAGTTAAAATTTATAATAACTTAAATTATAAATAAGTTAATATAAAATTAAGTTTAATAAAAATTTAAAACTTCGATCCGTGCGTTAAATGCGGGGTAAATGAAGTTTTAAATTAAGGTTTTATAATTTAAAATTAAAAATTATAAAATTTCGAAATTAATAATTTTTATTAAAGTTTAATTAATAATAAATAAATTTTAAATGAATTAATTAATAAATATTTAAAATTTATTCGAAATATAATTTTAATTAATATTAAATTTTAAGTTAATAATATATTAAATAATTATAAATTTTAATTAATAAAATTTTATAATGAAATAAATATATTTATATTTAAACTTTATTTTTTATATTTTAATTTTTTTTTTTTATTATAAGTTATAATAATATTAATGAATTTTTAAAATTAAAAAATTATGTAACTTTTAATAAAAAAAAAAATTTATTATTAAAAAAAATTTATATTTTATTTATTATAAGTAATAAATTAAAATTAAATTTAAATAAATTAATAAAATTATTTATAAACTTAAAATAAACTTTAATATTTTTTAAATAAAATTTAATATATAATAAATATATTTAAAAAATATTTTTAAATTTATAAATATTAATTAATTACTTTAAATTTTATTATTAATTAATATTAAAAAAATTCCTTATAAATTTTATTAATATTAATATTAATAATTTTAATTTTTAATTTAATAAATATATTATAAAATAATATAATTATTTAATATTTAAAATAAAAAATTTTTTTAAAATAATAATATTTAAATAAATATTTAAAAAATTAAAAAAATAAAAAATAATAAAATTTTTTTTAAACATTAAAAAAAATTAATAAAAATTTTAAAAATATAAAACCGAAATAAAATTAATAAAGTTTTATAATACATATTTCTTTCTTTAATAAATAAAAAAATAAATATTTTAAAACGAAAAAATCTTTAAAAGAATTTAAAAAAATTTAATATATATTTTAATATATTAAAAAATTTTTAACATTAAAAAAATATAATTATAAAAAAAAAAAATTAAATTAAATAAATTAAATTAAAATAAAAATTATAAATTAATTTTTTTAATTTTATAAAATTAAAAATAAAATTACGAAATAAAATATAAAATTATTACTTATAAAAAATAATAAAATAAATATTAATAATTATTTAAAATAATATAAAATATAAAATTATTAATTATAAAATTTTAAATTATAAAATAAATAATAATTATTTTTTTTAAAATTTTTCGATTTATTTTTAAAAAATTAAAATTAAAATAATTAAATTATATTTATTTAATTTTATAAAAGTAATTTATATACTTAAATATATAACTTAATTTATTTTATATTAAATTATTATTAATTTTTATTATTAAATTTAATTAAATTATATAAAAATTTTAATTAATTAATATTAAAAATTTATATTTAAAATAATAATTAAAACTTAATTAATTAATTAAAAATTAAAAATTTATTTTTAAGTTTTTAATATACTACGTTATATTATATAAGGATTAAATCACACTATAAAAATAAAGCTCGTTAATACCCCCCCTACGTGAAAACCCCCTAGTTTGACTTAGCAGCTAAGTGCTTAGAATTAGCTTGCCCTAAAGACGGGAACCTTAAATTTGGAATTGTACAATTTCACAGACGTCATAAAAGCCTCGCCACTCCGCCAAAGTCAGAAGATGTCGAAACACGACGTCGACTACACGTTATACTTGGTGACGGACTCGTCGCCGGCCTATCTTCGAGGCAGAGATTTATGCCAGGTCGTTGAAGAGGCTTTAAAAGGGGACGTCACTGTTGTGCAGTACCGGGACAAGACGAGTGATACGGGCGTGCTCGTGTCGACGGCGCGGAAGCTGCATGAGATCACTAAGAGATATAAAGTCCCGCTCCTCATCAACGACCGCGTGGATGTTGCGCTGGCGGTTGGATGTGAGGGCGTGCATATTGGACAAGATGATTTAGGTAGGGGTTCTCAATTTACTAATATAATATAAAATGATTTTTTTAAGTAACGAATATTAAAATTGGATGAGAAGGAGTATAAGTTAACCGGATGACAATGTAGACCTACCTGCTGCCCGAAAAATTCTTGGGGAAGACGCCATCATCGGTGTTACCGTGAGCAATGTTGCTGAAGTAGAAACCGCGGTTAAAGGAGGCGCTGATTATTTGGGAATCGGGACTGTGTTCGCCACGCCCACGTAAGACTCCTTAAGCTAAGTAACAAATTCATGAAATATACTCTAACAATCTTGCAGGAAAAAGGATACGAAGAGTATTATAGGTGTGGAAGGCCTTCGGGAGATTCTACTCAAAATCGAAGCCGAGAAGTGGCCAGTGAAAACGGTGTGTATCGGCGGCATCAACGAATCTAACGTTGCGCGCGTGGTGTGGCAGAGCGCAGCACACCAAAGATCCCTTGATGGCGTCGCAATCGTCAGCGCCATCATGGCTGCAGAGACCCCGGAATGGGCTGCAAGTCGGCTCTCCAATCTGGTAAAGACGAGGAAAGTACCGTTTGCCAACGCGCTCGCGACGCCTAGGCAGCAGAAGAGGTCGCCTCAGGAGCTTCTAGCCTTGGTACCGGACATTATCAAGGCGGTCAATTCCAAGAAGCCGCTTTCGCACAATATGACAAATCTCGTCGTCCAGAACTTCGCTGCGAATGTCGCGCTGAGCGTTGGTGCTAGCCCTATCATGGCGAATTACGGCGAGGAGGCTGCAGACTTAGCGAAATTAGGCGGCGCACTGGTCATTAACATGGGAACAGTCACACCAGACGGGCTAGAGAATTATCTGAAGGCGCTGAAGGCGTATAATGATGTTGGACTTCCTGTGGTATTTGATCCCGTTGGGTAAGTGCACTAATTCCGACCTTGATATTCAAAATGAATTAACAGAAACATACAGTGCCGGCGCAACTGCAGTAAGGAGATCGGCTGTCAAAACGATCTTTGGTGGAGGCTATGTCGACGTGCTCAAAGGCAACCAGTCGGAGATCCTATCCTGCGTCCCCGGAGGATCGAATATTCAGCAACGAGGCGTTGACAGTGGGTCTGACGGCCAGGATCTACAACAGCTAGGATCTGCAATCAAGGAACTGGCTAAGCTGCGCAAACACATCGTCGTAATGACGGGTAAGACGGATCTAGTTTCGGCTGGGGAAACGGTGTTTGCGATCGAGAATGGCCACGAGTATCTAGGTGTGGTAACAGGCACAGGCTGCTGTCTTGGCACGACGATATCAGCTATGGTCGCAGCGCACCCTAATGATAAGCTCAGCGCTGTGATAGCTGGTATATTGTACTACAGCATTGCGGCAGAGCTAGCGGCGGAGAGACAGGACGTTAAGGGACCGGGTACCTTCGTCCCAGCGTTTATCGATGAGCTGCATAATGTGAGGAAAGCTACGGTCAAGGGAGATTTCGGATGGTTAAAGAGAGCCAAGGTATCGGTGATATCATAATGTCTTACCCCGCGGAAATGATACATAGGTAGACATTTGGAATAATATGTTCCTTTCTTTTCGATGAGATACTTTCTTGGGTTGATGAGATGCATCTTAATGAACTTGGATACCTGAATGAAGGCAGTTAGCAAAAGACAGCTATATTTCAAGGTTAGGGCTTTATATGGGTGACAGTGTACCTCGGATATCGATAAGCTATACCGGGAGTGCTAATCCCCGCTCCCGATCTTCCCCATCCCCCGCATCAGCTTCAGGCCTACATATCAGTACCTAGGTACCTACCACCTAAGACCTAGGTACCCTTACCTATAGCATACTAATCGCTGTTCTCGCTTGAAGCTCGGAATCCTCCTCTTCATCTATATCATAAGCTCATCGATATCGATATCGATACTCAGGAAGGCGAGCTATACACAAGTCGATCTTAATGAGTTTCATGAGATTACCGACCTCTACGCTTGTCAGGGGGTCCCGAACACGTCCAATTGTTCCTTATTGCTATTCATACGGCCAAAAGTCTTTTAGTACCACCAAAATGGCAGCTAGTCCTCAAAGACACTTTCGTGAGTTACATCATCTCTCATAACAACTAGAGGAGGGCGATGAGAGGAAGATGAGGCTGACAACTTTTAGAACGCCCGGCGGTCCTGTTAGTTTACTCCAGTAAAAGAATTGATGATGTATTTCGGTATAGATAAGGTTAACATATAGAATCATATAGCATTTGCGATATGCAGGAGAAGTTCCGCACGGCCATCTGGCAATTTGACAAGATGTACGACTCTTAAGAATCTTACCAGCAACTCACCTGTCTGCTCAAAGACCCAAGTCTACTAATACAAACTTTCATATCCCAGCATCCTCACAGCGCAAAAGATTCTTCGCGCAGCGCAGATCCTAAAAGTGCCGATATACGTAACAACACAAAACGGCTCCCGTCTCGGGGCCACGGTATCCGAGCTAACGGACCTAATCGCCAACGCGGAAGTCAACGTCGACAAGACGGCCTTCAGCATGCTCCGGGCCCCCGAGATCGAAGCCAAATTCCCCGTCGTGCTTCCCCCCGAAGCCACGCAGCAGCGCGAAGTCGCCATCGTCGGCATCGAGAGCCACATCTGCGTCACGCAGACTGCTCTCGACCTACTCGCGCGCGGGCATAAAGTGTACGTGTTAGCGGATGGCGTGAGTAGCTGTAATTCGGAGGAGATCCCGGTTGCGCTGGCGAGGCTGAGGAATGCGGGGGTTACGGTTACGACGAGTGAGAGTTGGTTGTATGAGTGTATGGGCGACGCGGCGATTCCCGAGTTTAGGGATATCGCGAAGTTGGTTAAGGAGACGAGCGCGAATTCGAAGGTTGTTATGGGGAGCTTGCTCGCAAGGATATAGGGTGAGTCTTGGAAAATTCGCGAGTTACCTTTATGTCCAGAGAGAAGTTGGCTACTCTATAAACCGCATATTAAAGACTTTTCAAATTAAGAAACCGTAACATTCATTTCATTCGTAAAGATACATATATACTGCTCAAGATAAGACTTTTCGAACCAACTTCCGAACACACAGCATCCCGCAATCATACGAACCGCCAACCCCTCCTACTCATAGTAGCCGGAGGCGCAGGTGGCGCCGGAACATGAAACGTCGTAATCGACCTCGCAGCAACACTCCCACTAATCGTCCCATCCGCCACCGTAACATTAATCGCCTCACAATTATGGCTGGTATCAGTAACCCAGCCCGTCGCCTCCGTCACATTAGCGCCGTTCAACTTAATACTAACACTAGTCGCCGAGCCCCCCGTACTAATCACCACAACCGCAATACTTCCATCGACATTCTTAAACGCGGCGCTCTTGACGCCGGTACCGCCGCTGCTGCCGATGCGGAGGGCGCCGGGCCGCACGAAGCGCGACCAGTTGGCGAAGGCCCACAGGCGTTTCGAGACTTCGTAGTTATACGGGGTTTGCTGGTCTACGCGGACCATCTTTTCGTTGGTGTTGGGTGACGGCCACTGTACCCCTTCCCAGTATAGGTATCCCGAGATGTTGGAGTTGACGAGGGCGTTGTAGATGTTGTTGGCCCAGGTGAGACCCTCGCCGGCGCCGCCGCCTTGGTACCATGCTGATGTCCATTGGCCTTGTAGGTCGCATTGTTCGGAGAGCCAGACGGGGACGCCTGTTTTGGAGGGTTTTGTAAGTATTGTGTGTAGAAGTAGAGAACTTACATTCTAGTTTCTATTAGGAGGGGAAGATGGGCGGAAAATAATGAATAGGGGTGATTTGACATACTATAAATATGTTAGCATTAGTATCAAATAGGAGTAAGATTATGTTCATACCGTGTATTCATAGGGCCAGATGGCCCGCCCGTGTAAGTGTGAGATGTAACCATGGCAAGCATTCCCTCCGCGTTAGCGGACTTGATCGCGTTGACCATGTTCACTTGGTTTCCCCAGCCCTCCGATTCACAGCATCCGATACCTACCTGGGACGTTAGGTTCGCAGCCTCGATCGTAGCGTATAGAATTTTGATGAAGTCGGCTGCTTGCGCTCCGTTGGAATTCATCGATGCGTAGCTCGTGGTGAACTCGGGTTCGTTAAGAAAGCCGATTCTAAGACGAACGTTAGCCAAATAACTGCCAGTTGTATTGCTTAAAGGCCAGGATGAGAACATACCGAGTAACCGGGACGCCAGCTTCGGCGTAATACTTAACATATTGGACTAAGTAATTCGCATACGCTTGTCTCCAATCGCCGCTCCGGCAATTCGTTCCGCTAACACCGCACAGCGTACCGCCGTTAACCTCATTACCATTCGTCTTCATGTATCCGGGGGCGCTCCAAGCATCGCCATAGATCTGGCGTACACCGTACGTGTTA
Source organism: Annulohypoxylon moriforme (assembly GCA_022695765.1). NCBI lineage: Eukaryota > Fungi > Ascomycota > Sordariomycetes > Xylariales > Hypoxylaceae > Annulohypoxylon > Annulohypoxylon moriforme. The sequence goes on from MU403236.1 coordinate 6,823, forward strand.
TACGCCTCCTGCGAGAGCCACAGCTGGCCAGAGTCTTTGCCATCCCAAGTGTAATTGGGCTCAGCTGTCGGGCCGCCGGGATCCTTAGGCGCAAAAGTGTTCATGTGGTCGGAGCTGCTGTCCGGGCTAGATCCGATGCCGTTACGGATGATGGATAAGCCGGCGCCGGATGTCGTGTTGAAGAGCAGGTCCAGGAGTTCGCGTTGCTTGGTCTTATCCGACATATTGGTGATCAGATTAGCTCGCTGGAAGGCAAAGCTGCAGCCAAATCCATCGATAGTCTGGTACGTCTTTGATAAGTCGACCGTGATTGTCGAGCCGGCCTGGCGCCGGTTGACTGGGAGCCATGACGGCACCGCTGATGCGAGGGGCAGGGCGCCGGCAAGGGCGATTAGATCTGTTAGCTTCATTTTTGAGGCACTGGAGCGAAGTCTACAGCTGTCTCCTAGTTAGATAGAACAAACACTCAGTATAGGAAGGCCTCCCCCTTTTTTATCAGTTTATAGCTCCGCCACAGACTCTAAACGAGGTAAAGACCGGCATGATCGATATTTGCCGGCTAACCTATACTAATTGACATGTCTCGTTCTAGACCGTTGTCATATTCTAGCGGCAATAATTGTATGTACCGTAGACTGCCATCTGCCATCTCCAACACGTGGAAAAGCAGCCAATTCACTTAGAAACCCATGTGGTCGTCGTGTTAAGCTCCCTAAGAATGTCACCTCCGCATCTTGGTTGTGGGGTATGTAAGACTATTCAGATTAACGATATCCAAGCCAAGAACGGCTAAATCGTCGAGGAGAGATCCTCTTCGCCGAATTACATGTATATTTAGCCACTGATGGCTCTCCGCGCTCAAGAGGCTTGATTACACTCTTCCGAAAGGGAGAGCTTAAGTCTAAAAATGGAACTGCTTTTATTAGTAACATTAGTAGGGACTAACCTCTATCAAGCTCTTTAGGACTCCTCGATAACTTCAAGGTTGAGAACTGGCTGGCCTTTAGGTATAACCCAAAGTGAATCGATCCCTGTTGAGACGACGTATTAATCTGGGTCGAGCCGTTTTTCACTTACTATAACGAAAACGTTATGCATCCGAGGCCAGCAACGGTAACTTCTCGTATGCCTGCTCTGGGAGCTGGAGCTGATTAGCACATTTAGACGCTTAATATTGGCGACTGACGTCTGAAACTGATGGACTTCCATCATGAATCGAAGCAAATCAACACCAAATTTCACATTTAGACAGGTTCTCGACGGAGTATTTGAGATTCAATGAGCGTTACCCATTCGAATATCGAAATGGCGCTGATTGTATTGTGATATAAATGCCATTAGGCTGCGTTATATAATTCACTGCGATGCTGTGTGTGACTAAGTAGTTCTCACAGCACGAGTTAAAATTCGAATCAGATCAGATGTGAAGATCAGAGTCTTTTCAAGTCTTCCGCTACGCTCGAAAGAACGTGGATTAGGTCCGATGAGCTCCCCTTCTGCGATGCATACCAGTCTCCAGCGAGACTAAGGGTGCGATTAGGCAGTTGTGCTCATGGCCTTGGTCAGGTTCTCGCGCTCGAGAAGAGTTTCCATGAAGCCATTAGCTGGCTTAGACTTCTTAATTTCCTTGGCGACTTCTTGATCGATTCCAAGTTGTTCATCAGTCCAAAGCGGATCCTGGGCGCCGACTCCGGCTTCACCAACACCAATGAAGCCACCCTCGGCTGCCCACTCAGAGGTTCGCTTGATACCAAGTTTTGACCAGATCTCATCGACAGCGTCGACGAGTTGATCGCGGTATTCCTTGGTGTGACCCGGCGTCGGAGTGATCCTCAATCGCTCCTGACCAACCGGTACAGTCGGGTAGTTAATAGACTGCACATAAATTTGGTGATCATTTAATAACATATCTGAAGCTTGCTTCGCAAGTTCAGCGTTTCCGACCAAAATCGGAACAATATGTGAAGGATTAGGGATGACGGGGATGTCCCTGGCATCTAATGCCTCTTTCACAGCACGTGTGTGGAGTTGCTGGAGTCTTCTGTCTCCATTATAATCCATCTGATATTCGATGGCAGCCGTGGCACCAGCCATTGTAGCTGGAGGAAGAGAGGTCGTGAAAATGAAGCCTGGAGCAAGGGATCGAATCAGATCCACAAGCTTCGAGCTCCCTGCAATGTAACCACCGACACAGCCATATGCTTTGCCGAGAGTTCCAGTTATAATATCTATGCGGTCCATAATAGTTCCTTGGGGTTTACCCTGTCGGTGGGCCTCGAAATCAAGATGCTCAGCAACACCAGCACCGCTCGGCCCATACATACCAACTGCATGGACTTCATCGAGAAATGTGATGGCGCCGTATTTATCGGCAAGATCACATATACCTTCAATCGGACCAATTGAGCCGCACATACTGTAAACGGACTCAAATGCGATGATTTTAGGCACATCGAGCGGTAGGGAAGCCAGTTTAGCTTCGAGGTCTTCTAAATCGTTATGTTTGAAGACTATCTTCTTGGTTCCAGAATGACGTATTCCCTGGATCATGGATGCATGGTTTAGACTGTCAGAGAGAATGACACACTCCGGTAGCTTGCTCCCAAGAGTCGCAAGTGTCGCATCGTTAGCGACGTAGCAGGAGCTGAAGACAAGTGCTGCCTCTTTAGAGTGCAGCTTTGCTATAGTGCCCTCGAGCTCGACTGCGTGTTTGTTGTGACCGGAGATATTTCTCGTCCCACCAGCACCAGCACCGTATTCGTCAAGAGTCGCATGCATCTGCTGCAAAACCTGAGAGTTCCGGCCCATTCCCAAGTAATCATTGGAACACCACACCGTTACCCGCTCCTCCTTCTTAGCACCGTGAGCTTGAGGAAACTCCTTAGCTAGCCTATTGATGTTGTTGAAGTAACGGTAAGACTTGTCCTTATGTTTCTTGTCGAGCTCTCCCTGGTAGAAGCCGTCATAGTCGAATTTGCCATTTGCGCTACGAGGTTCTCCAACATGCGCAGGCGCATTGGACTTGCGATTAGCGTGGACGGCCGGTGGGAATTGCACTGGATGGGAATTGTAAGTCTTTGGGTCTGGAATAATTTCCAAGAAGAGTATTTACCTGATTCGCGAGGAAACACAGAGGCGTCAACAGCCCTGGCTTCGTGAGGGCGGCTGGTGTGAATCCTAGCTCTACCCGGCTTTGACGAAACAGAGTGGTGACGAATTCCTGCGGCAACGGTAGAAGCGCTACCAATTGGAGCCCTACCAACTTTGGCAGACTGAATGGCCAATGCCTTGCCCATGACAGGGCAGCGCTGGCCGAGCAGCTGCAATTTGGAGATAGTACCACCGCATGGAGAGGTCTGGGGGCGGGTCGAGGTGGACAGAGCGCGGAGGGTGGCGGGGGAGGCCTTCTTCAAGAAGGGGCACATAGCCTTAGATTGGCGAAGAACAGCGTCCATGATGAACGTTGATCAAGGGGAGAATAATCCAAATTGCCAATGTTGTTTTACCAATTGATTGGGGCAAAACACTTGGAGAGAAGGAAAAAAAAAGAGGGTTCAACGGTGGGTGAATAAGAAGTGGCAGAGAGGATAGGATTTATGATTTATGTACTAAATCTTTTAGGGCGGTGTCTACATAGTATTGTACCCGCTGCCTAGGTTCTGGGTTATGGTGGGGTATAACGACTGGCATAGAAGGAGAAGGCGCGCAGGTGCGGTACATATTGCCACATACGAAATTGAGTATAAAGCCATGTTACTTTGGGTTTTACTTTCAGCTACTATGTAACCTAATTATTCATCTTATTCTAGATAGAATTTAAAAGAAAAAAATCATCTACTACGTCTTTAATAAGTTTCACACTTCCACTTGAGAATTTCATATTTTAATTTACCTATGCCTAATAATTCATACTGGGTCGTGTGTAGTGTATAGTTTGTTCCCTAAAGTCCCCCGAAACTTGATGACAGATTGACGAGATTTGATTGGAAAACGGAATTTACTACCTTCCTAAGTACCTGCTAGGTAGTACCGAGAAATGCAGGGTCAGAAATTGTTGGATCTAACGCTGCTAACGTAAGAGGCGCGAAATAATAATCTATGTGGCTAGCTCAAAGTCGGGGCATGGTTCGTAGCTCGTAACCCGTAACCTGTACGACATTGCGGGACATTGACAAGACTGCAAGACTAGGCGAGTCCTGAAGAGGTAGAGGTTCTGTATGTATCGTATAGTAATATTCACCGTGTATTGTTACGCTATACACTGTCTATAGCATAAAAATGTGTTCTTCTCCTCGGGAGCTCGGGGTCCCGCATTCGCCCCGCTTAGCTGCTTAGCAGTTTAGGTGCTTGTCTCTATCACTGCAGGGAACCTGGAAGAATTCCAGTGCTGTAATTTTCACATACGATTTATCCCATTGGTCAAGAGCGAGCTTTCTTACCTAAAGGGGAATTAGTTTCACCATCCACGTGCCATAACTGCGCGTAATCCACTAATCTTCTCCCCGGGCTGTGCGGCATCGTACGTTATTAGTCTGTGGCCTAGAAGTGATCACCGCTTGATTACGACCAATTTTCATGTTCTTTCCCGCCTTGTCCATCTAGATCAGATGTTCAGCAATGCCCGTAAAGCCAAATAGAGAATAGGATGATTATCGGAGACCTCGGTGAAACAAAGCCATTTTCTTACGAACAGCGAGTCAAATCCCGATATTCTTCCCCGTCTTTGCCAAGCTTTTGTTAGACTGTTTGGATCTGAGTTATCCAACTGCTAGAGCGTTAAGTATACTTACAGTATAGTTGCTATACCTTGAAAAATCATTGATCTAGGAAACATCCGCCCTTAGCAAATTGCTATGGCCAAAAGGATTTGAAGTTTCTATAACCTGGAGTATGATCAAGATCCTGGGCTCAAACACTACGACAAATTTCAAGGAGGAGAAAATGCTAAATTCAACTGGTATGCCGACTTTCATGTTATCGTACTCTATATGGACTTCCAATCTTCTTGCAGGTTATAAACAAACTCCATCCCAACAATTTGAAATAGAAACATCAACTCAATATACTCAAATATACTCAATAGGGGTGGTGTATAAACACGAATTCCTATCCTTTATAGTTCAAGGTTATGAGGTATACGCGGTTGTCTGTAACATGAAGCCCACACCCTTTTTCCTTTGAGATGAATAGGCTCATAGGTACCTAAGTAAAACTATCACTGGAAGCACCTGCCAATTTGATTCCCATCCTATCATCCCTATCAGAGGAATGTTATTTCCTAAACATTAACCTTCCTCATCATCAATTAATGTATTGATGTTGATGTAAGGGAAATAATGACCGCTCACATGCGTGTGTGGTATATGTACCTAGTTGTCTGTCAAAATCATCTTCACTGAGCATCTGTGCATATACAAGAGCCTCTTTAATGTTCATTTTTCGATAACGTTCTTATAAATACTAGATACAACATCGTCAGATCGATTATTTCCTGTATACTCTATTACCCGCATCCGATCATTTGCTTTCCCGAACTCGTGTTGGTAATCAAGCGCGATGAACGGAAATTTAGAACACCACCCCTGGCACAATCATTTGGGGTATCCTGTAGATTGCATACATCCTCTAAGTGCTGTTGACCAATCCGGTATTGTTAAAGCTCACTTTCTACAATATGACTTTAGAACTCGTCGCTAAAAGTCGACAGCACCTCGAGAGTATATTCGTTGGATGTACATCTTCGACTTCCCCGATACCTCAGAACTCTCCATCCACCAGGCGATCCACAGCATTCGACGGGGCGTTGAGAATGCTCTTAGATATTACCCCTTCCTCGCAGGAAAACTAAAAGTTTTGCCTACATCCGTCGTCGACGATGTCGAACTGTTTTACGACAGGATATTATTCCCGGAAAGAATCAACGAGATATTCAAATTCAAGATCTTCCAGGATGAGGTCAACTTCTACGACTACCTGCGTTCGCTATCCATGCCCGTGTCTCATTGGAAGCCGGAAGAATTTTGCGCAGCACCCTTGAATCCGAACTATTTCATATGGCAACCGGCTTTCACGCTACAGGCAAATTTCCTCGGGAGTGGTGGTCTGATTCTTTGCTTCGCTTTCCATCATTCTGTCATGGATGAATGGTCGGTTGCCCATTTCCTCGGAAGGTTTTCGTGGGGTATTCGGCGTGCCAGAGGCCTCATTAGTCCGGATTCGATTGACCAATACAATACGGGTCCCTTGGAGTACCAACTCTTCGACCTCTCTGAATACATTGTACCTGGACCTGTCGAAAGCTTCTTAAATTTTCCAGAATGGTCAAACAGCGGTAGTCTTGCAAATCAGACGTTAGAATATGAAGACGCCCCCACAAATTATATCGTCTTCATGTCTCACACGATGGCTACCCAATGGACTTGGGAGATCGGCAATTACCTTCGCCAAATCCAGGTCGAAGGTTATGTGGAAATAATCGACTGTCTTGTGAGCATGATCTGGACCGAGATTCTTCGGGCGGGACAAACCGATGTAGTACCAAACAGAGATTCAAGAATGTATATCGACACAAATGTCCGTAATCGGTTGAGACCACCACTTCCTAAAGTATACTTCGGCAATATGTCCGCGGCATCTGTTGCTCTAATTGAAAGCAACGAACTCATGGCGACTGGAGAAGACGAGGATCTCCGTAGTGATTCTATTCGCTGGTTCGCATGTGCCGCCATGGTTATTCGTCGAACAATTAGAATCTTAGATGACCCATATGTTCGACGTCGAATAACACTACTGAACAGCCACCCGGAGCCTGCGCGAATGCGAGAGATCGCGGACTATGCGATTCACTGCCGCAAGTCCGGCACTAGAATGAGCAATGTTGGGATTGGCGCGGATATCTCTTTCGGCATCCCGGGTGCCGGGTGCGGCCCCGATGACGACAGACCGAGATTCATACGCAGACCATGGATGAGGGACTCTCACGGAATAATAAGCGCAGTGCCTAGAAAGGCGGGAAGAGAGGCCAACTAGGAGTTTCAGGTTTGCTTACGGAATTAGCAAATCGAGTCAGCTATACCTCTACTTAAGGGTTGGGGATTTACTGCCAGGAAGGATCCATTGTATGATACCGATCCAATGGAGACGGAATAATCATAGCGATTAGGCTTGGGGAGCTCGAGAGGCTTGAGGGCATAGCATAGCGTCATATGAACTTCTTACTAGCGTTATTGTTCTGTACTGGGTGGTAGATGATGATAGAAGCACTGAGGAACAGAAGGGTAGCAATTGGAGATTCAATTGGGAATTAAACTCAGGTACCTCGCATATAAGCCCCTCGTTTAGTGCTTAGTTTATCTGATAAGAGTTTGTGGGGTTGGATCACATGCGCCAAGTGGATTTTTTTAGGACCCGTGGACGTGTTAAAGTTCACTAGCGCATGTACCTAGGTACGATTCCCCCTCAACAAAATCACCAAATCACGGCTTTTCCAGCTACCTAGTGGTACTAATAGTGCTAGTAGTTGTCGGTGAGAAAATAACCTGCCACCTAGAAATATTTTTGCTTGCCAAAGTCTACTTTACTTCTAATGTCCCAATGTCCCAATATGCTCCAATATGAGGATGGCACAAGAACGGTCCTGTGACTATGAAAGTGACCGTAACCGCAAGCGCAACCTAACAACCTGACTTAACTTTTGTCACAAGTGAATATCACCAATTTATTAGCCGAAACCACCCAGGTGCTGTACCTACCACATTCAGCTGCCAGCACATCCTTCAGCACATCTCCCGGCAACGTCCTCCCTGTAGTTCATCCGACCTTTAAGAACTTGACCCTTGACCTGCTTCGAAAATCTCCGACCTATATCTGCGACGACTCGCTGGTGTATAGGACAGCAATGTCCTTCCTCTCCATCCTAACCTACTTCATCGGGGGTTATACGACCCTCGTTATCGCGTTATACATGCTGTCCTCCGTCGTGCCCACGGCGGGCTTTGCAGCCCGAACCCTCGCCGCCTACATCTCCTTGATAATATGCGCCATCTACGGAGCCATAGCGTCTATAATATTGAGAATACTCGGTCGCGAACAGATCGCGCAGTGGACCACGGCGCGTGCCTTCAAATATATAATGGCCGCTACTACCGGTATCACTTTCGAAATCATCGATCCCAACCGATACCTCGAGACCGTACGACCGGCCGTATTTATCGGAAACCATCAAACCGAGTTGGACGTTCTCATGCTTGGATGCATGTTCCCCAAATACTGCAGCGTAACTGCGAAGAAGGCGTTGAAAAATGTGCCGTTTTTAGGATGGTTCATGTCGTTAAGTGGCACTATCTTTATTGATAGAAAGAACTCGAAAGATGCAAGAGGCGCGATGGCTGGGGCAGCAAAGGAAATCCAGGAGCGAAAACAGAGCGTCTACATGTTCCCCGAAGGCACCCGCAGTTATACGAAGGAACCCGATCTTTTACCTTTCAAGAAGGGCGCTTTTCATCTCGCCGTCCAAGCTGGCGTGCCAATTGTCCCGGTCGTAGTAGCCAACTACTCGCACGTGCTCTACATTAAAGGCATGATATTTAAATCGGGGAAGATCCCGGTGAAAGGTACTTCCATCCACTTTTTTTTCAACTATTTTTCAATCGGAGTTAACACTGACATCGCATAGTTCTTGACCCTATTTCTACCATCGGGCTGAAAACTGAGGATGTTGACGAGCTCACTCGCAGTACTCGAGAGCTCATGCTTAAGGAGATGGTAGCGCTGACCCAAAAGGTTCGAAATAAGCCTATCGCAGTGCCTGCTACAAACGGTGATGGCGTCGTCCGAGCTAGTGGAGCTGAAGCAACATTATCGTGATGCATGATGGCATGCAATAAAGCTCAGTGGCACCGGACTTCCGATCGTCATTCTTTTCTAGCTCTACGGCATAGTGTGCTGTTACCTGCTTTGTCAGCGGTATGAGAGCTAGTGATAGGTGTTGTTACACGAGGGAGGTCTCAGAGTACGAGAGGTGCATGTGCATTAATTGATACCCCTATAGACCAAGTCATATAAACGCACACCTTGAGGGTCGTCCAAACAAGGCTCCAGGGCATACAGGAGCGACGCCCGGCAAGGACGGATTCTAAAGGCTTGTCCATTATTGGGAAGCATTTATGTGTAGCGCGGAACGGAGCATCTGACATGGAGTCATTATAAGGAACACATTCGGGGCGCTTTATGTTACACGAAGGGGCCTCTCTGATTAAATGCTTATAGAAATTCGAAGAAAAGATTCATATCTTTACCAGCAATACTCGATGCCTATTAAATCAACTGATACGAGAAAGACATTCTGAAGTGCCTCGTGATATTCTAATTTGAGGGCAACCAAATAATAATCGGCTACCTCTATTCTAGGACAAACATGCATCGACAAGAGGGATGGGCTTTGTTGGAGGATTACCTAGCGCAACATGTGTACGCTACAGTGGTTTTTAAGTGGTCGGCCTAAAGAAATCTAAGACAGCGGCTTAGAGGTGGCTGTCTACGTGCGAAAAAAAGTGCTCCACCTCTCTTCCCGCTCTCCCGAATCCTGCCGTTTGACCTCAATCTTGACTTACCTTTGCTTTTGACGTAAGCGGGGTAATAATACGATGAATTTCAATCCTCATGAGCTATACATAGTTCAAACACGTCGTAGGATACGATCGAGTATTCCTACTGAAGAAGTTGATGGGTCCGATCTCATCGGATTTCAGGTAACTTGGGCGATCTGAACAGGACGATACCCCTGGATTTCCTTGGCACGAGCATAGCTTAGCTTGTTTATAGTCGGGAATCTATTGAGCTGACCCCCACCATCCGGAGTTGAGCGACATCACGAACCCCCTACATCATCTATGACGTTAGGGCCGGTGCCGTGCTTTGTGAGAAGATCAGGATCTGGAGTAAACTTCTACAATGTATCAGCCACCTGTACGGTATGTATGTTCCAAATTGACGCAACGGGTCTATCCATGTTGCTATTTCCGACCTGGCGACAGCGGTCAAGTATCGACTAGTTCCGGTAATTTCAGCTAATACGCTTGGTGAGAGGACGCCAAATACGTCTGTAGTTTCATGAGCTAACTTGCCCAAAAGGGAAATATTGGAAAAATCCCACACGATCTAGAATATACAAGAAACGAGACATCTTGTCACGAATAGCTGCACAAAATACGCCACTAATGATATGCCGCCATGCCTTTGGAGATGACGAATCTATTTAGTTAGCTGAGCTACTTCTTCTTGTGTGTGTTCATTCGTTCATACGACTGGCCGTCCTCTTTCTAAACCTGCTCCTATTATGCAGCTGTCCAGGAGTAGGGATGCAAGGAGCTGAAATCGGTGACCTTAGACCAGGAACTCCCAGCTGGGGAAATAGTACTTGGCTTTGAAGCCCGCCGAGCACACCCGGATAGCCCACGATCCACAATGGCGCGCTCGCCTTCGCCGAACTAAGCCGTAGCTCTTTGATCTATTGAGAGGTATTCAGTGACGTCGTACCTCGTAGCTCCAAAATGAGCTCCCTCCTTGAGCTGCCCTCCACCGAGTAAAAGGAGCTCGTCCTTCGAAGGCCTCCAATTCCTTAGCTTGTGTTTGTTCTATATAATTACCCCTCTCTCGGCTTTGTCTGCTGTTGATATTTCTGTCTTGCGTCTATCCCTACAGCTCTGCCTACACAGTTCACTCGAATCTATACCCACCTAGCACCTAACCAAACCCACATACAATCAATATGTCATACAACGACAACGACAACGTAAGTATACTCAAAATCTGTAGTCACAAATAGTGTCTAACATGAGATTGGATTAGTCGAGCTACGGCCGTGGCGACTCTTACGGCTCTTCTCGAAATGATAACAATGATAACTCGTATGGGTCGTCTCGCCGAGACAACGACAACTCATTCGGTTCCAGCCGTGACAATGACAACAGCTACGGTTCTTCCAACTCATATGGGTCCAAGAACAACAACGATTCATACGGCTCCAGCAACAACGACTCGTATGGTTCTAGCAACAACAACAATAACTCGTATGGCTCGAGCAACAACAACGACAGCTACGGCTCCGGTAACAGTGGCCGAAACAACAACAGCAGTTCGTACGGCTCAAACGACAACAATGACAGCTACGGATCTAGCAACAACCGCCGGGACAACGACAATTCCTACGGGTCAAGCAACACGTACGGCTCGTCCCGGGATGACGACAATAGCTACGGCTCTTCCAACAACCGTAACAACAACAACACCAGCAGCTATGGTTCCAGCAACAACGATTCTTACGGATCTAGCAACTCTAACAGCTACGGCTCAAGCGACAACAACAACAGCTCCTACGGATCGAAGAACGATTCGTACGGTTCCAGCAACAATGATTCATATGGATCTAGCAACAACAACAACTCCTACGGATCTAGTAACAATGACTCCTATGGTTCTAGCAACAAGGGAGACAGCCTTACTGGCAAGGTGCTAGAGAGTAAGTCTTACCCCTATCCGTTTCTCCAGAGCACTTAGTCTATCAATCCTTGATACTCGGGTTTCCTTAAGATTATCATGATACACATTTTCACCAAGGTCGATGAATTCCTTGCTAATTCAATCACAGAGGTTGGCTCAGCCCTTGGAAGCGACCGCTTGGAAGAGAGGGGCCGCGAGAAGCGCGATGGTGCTGGCGGATTTGGCCGCAACAACAACGACGACTACTAAGCCGCTGCTCGTCGCTAAGTGTAATGTGGATGTAATTAGGTCTCCGATGACGCATTTATAGTCACTTAATCATCATAATGTTCACAACAAGATGAAGGACATTAGTATAGTGAAATATTCACATTTTATTAGGCTATCCAGAAACTATCATCTCCCGAAACGAAAGTCTGTGAGCTCCAACACTGTCCCAGTCGTTGGGAGTAAACATCTGATAGTAATATTCACACTCCACGCCCGTAATTGCTATTGGTCTACAGACCGTATTACGAATATCGTGGCGTAATAATCGGAAATAAAATAAGGGGATCAAAGGAATGCAATAGTAAAGTGACGGTACAATTAGAAAAAATCCGAAGAGTTCCTTAAGAAGCAATAGGAAAATGGGTTTAAGCTGCCTTGATCTGCTCGATAATATGAGCAACTTGACCTAGAATATCGTTCAAGCAAGCCCGCACATGAGCGTGATCCCAACCGTTATGAACATTGCAAGCCCAAGCCGACAGCCGCTCCCGCCAATCCTGCCTCGTCTGAGCCAACTGCTCCCACCAGGGAGCCGTCTTGGCATTTGTAGTCACGCTCTCGACGTGCCGGATGGCCTCCTCTACCAACTCATCTGTCTTAATTATATCGGCAAGCATCCGCTGGAGTCGGTACAGACTGATCTCCTCTCCCGGGATGTCTAGCGACTCAACTAAGATCTCCAGGCATTGGAATTTAGCTTCGAGAAGAGCCATATTAACATGAAGACCATTCCACGCCTGCACGGTCTTATTAACCTGCTGTTGCACCTGCGGAGCAGTAGTGCTGCCGCACCTCCCACTCGCCTCACCGACATACTTCCGTAATTCATCCTTCTGCCGGATCCGGAGGTGTCGCTTCAGCGACGTAAGCCTGTCATACGAATGTCCCTGTCCCTGGCCCTTCTTGCAGACCGGCCAACAACACTTGAAAACAATCTCTCCCTGACGCTGGCCGGGACACTGTCCGCCCCCTTCCTGCTCGTTGGCGCGCATCAGCTCCTCCGTCATCCTGTTGTCGTCTTCGCGCGGCAGCTGGATGTCGTGGCCTGGGAAGAAGCACATTGTGCCCAGGTGGCTGGACTGCATGTGCTCTTTGAGGCTGCGCGGCATGAAGTGGCGGCCGCATGTTAGGCACGGCTTTGTCTCTGGGGAAGGGGCCTGGGCCTCCATTTGTTTTTTCATGTGGGTAGGGGTTAATGGTTGGTGGCTGATGGTTGAGTTGTCTAGGAGGTAAAGTGAGCACGATATGTGTTGGTCATTACACGTATATATCATCGGTCATAGCATGATATTGCAAACTAGAGAGGTTTTTTCCCCTGGTGTTTTATGACTTAGAATCAAACCTCGTGTTTATTGTTTGGGCAACTATATTAAGTTGCCTGGGGGTTTTTAGACCTGTTGCCCACATTGCGGGTTATACGGATTATAGTGCCGAGTTTTCTTGCTCAGGGTTTGTGGCCTAATTATCATACAACCATGAATATTAATTGTTTGATCCATCAGCGTAGTAGAAAGGTTGAATTTTCATTCCGGGCAGTTGACAACTTGTTAAATGATATGAGGATAAGATGAGTTCATAGAGAAACCTTACCGCCAATATTCTCTGTTTGATGGAGCCATGATAATTCCCTGATTGGACCCTGAACAGGAGTCATAAGAACGGCTACCTTGTTGTGAAGGGTGGTCGGTTTTGATATCTGCTGAGGATAACTTGACTAATATATCAAACTCCGCAGGGACGAAAGTGTTATCTAACGGAGTAAACACATGATAGCTTGGCGTTCCTTGTAGTTTAAGCGTTGTTTACCACCTGTGGTATTCACGTAAAAAAATCTAAATAACAATCCGAATCGAATGGTTTTACTAATTAAGTACTGACGGAATGTATATCCTTATAATCTTATCCTACCATCACCACCAAACCATCGTCTGATGTCTGAATCACCCCGGCCTGCTCTGTTACTACTTTCACCAGCTTCACTACCACCGATCCACTTAGGCTTCTTGATGCCCTCGCCGATATCCTGGATCCACTTTGGGGTATCCAATGTATCGAATGTGTTCTTAAATCGGTGGCTGATGCTGGTGAAAAAGTTGTCCTCCTCGGGCTCTCCCTCGGGAGCATCAGACCGAGAGGGCTGTCCCGGTCTTCTGACTGGGTTGTCTCGGTATGAAGGCGACGTAGCGAATGGCGTCCTAGACCCTTCGTTTCTAGCCGCGGGCATCGTCAAAATAGGAGCAGCACGGCTATGTCCATTCGCAGACCTAGACGCAGCTTCGTCTAATCTTCGAGAAATGGAAGTTCCATTCAACTCGCGTTCAATCAAGTCTCTCCCCTCTCGCCACGAGCCAGTACCGTAACTGGCCTGGTTCTCTTCGTCGTCATCCACAATATCACCAAATCCAAAGAATCGCTTCACTCTGCCGTACAATCCAAATAGCGTTGCGCACACAGGAACGAGAACGAAAACAGGGAACAAGTAATCGAACCATTTCCCAAGCGGAGTAAGGTCGACATATTTACCAAGAATACCATAAAAGGTTGTCTCCGAGTATATTTGCGGGGACAAAAATGTGACGAAGTTGTAAGATAGCGGGACAGTCAATCTTGCAACTTGACCTGCGTACCAAAATGCTGATTCATGAGCGGTGTTACGCCGAACTAGGGCGCGGCCACGCCATACTTTCACTTCGGTTACGGAGTGAAGAGCTGCTGCGCACATGTACATTATCCAGAGCGCGGCTATGACTTGGCCTGCGAAACCGACGCGACCGCTCTCACCTGTCCAGTGATGAACCACGGTGAACCTGATGACTGATAATTGCGGTAGAGCTGCTTTTACCAACTCGGACCATATGATGCATGCCGAAGCCAACGCAAGGAAGGCACCAAGGAAAACACGAAGATAGGGAACGACACGGCAGTAAAGAAGATATCGTGTATAGGGAGTGAGAATGGTGGTCTTCTCCCAGAATGAGGAACCTGGCGAGCTCGCGCCGAAATCAAGTTTCTTCGAAGCTGCGGAATCCAAGATTGCTTGCGTTCTTGACGCATCGTGAAGCAGACGATCCCATTCGTCTAAGTACCGTGACTTAGTGTGTCTCGCGCGGGATAATTGGCGAGTGAGGTCTGCTAAGTACTTCTCAGTGATAACCGTGGGGATTATGCGACTGTCATTGTCTATTCTAGGCAGGATATTTCTTGGTCGGGATTCGGGAATATTGCAAATATCCGATAGCTCCTCAATCCAGTCTTGGAAATCCCTGGCACTTCCAGTCTTGCGCTTGCTTAATTCCGATACTTGAACTTCTAAATCTTCCAGATTCATGGAAGCATCTTCCATCTTTTCATATAGCTTAGGAGCATGGCTCTGGAGTTGACGTAATCGGCGACTGGCGCTCGAGTTCCTGAACAGATTTCGGGGAATGGTAACAAGACCGTGACCCATGAGGTAAATGGCCAGAATCAGAGCCCAGCAGTAGGCAAGTGCAAGTATCAAGCCCTTCAGCGACGTGAATGAAGGTCCGTATGATATGAAGAAATATACCAGCCCAAGCACGCCAGAGCCAAATACGAGCGCATAGTATTGAGCGTTTGAACGTAGAGAATAGAGGATTCGGTCTTTGGGCTCGCGGTAACCGGCATCGGAATACTCGGCAAGAATCGGGAGTATGAACCTAGGAAAGCCGATGTTAGTAGTCGTGTTTTTGAATATTTACACATGATGCGCGATGGAAATTACCAGGTTAGGACGAAGGTGAGCCAATATGAAATCCTCCACGACACGAGCAGCGCCCTAGGTGGGAGCCAAATCCCTCTTGTTGTCTCATCGTCGGTACTAGCGTTAGATGCGAGATCAATAGGAACCAGTAATACGATAGTCGCGGGTAGCCATAATGCAAAGAATACGGGTACCAGCAGATAGGCCGGCGTCGTTCGCAGTGGAAGATAACGTCGCAGAATCAGGAGAACGATAAGGGAGAGAACAAGTAGCGCGATGAGCGCAAATATCTCAGAGGGTATCGGCGACGCACTGCTCGATATTTGTATCATACTGGATACCTGAGGAATACCCCCATGAAGCAGGTTCGTGATGGAAATGAATGAAATAGTTCAAGGGACTAGAAACTAGAAGATGATAGGAGCGCGGCGATTTTGTTCCAAGCCTAGAATTAGATCCCGGACTCTGGTCTGCCGCTGACGTCGGCTTGGAATTCCAGGGATGAGGCATGTGCACTTATCCCCTTACACTTTATGAATTTATTAGTAATAGAGCTTGTGATCTCCAAAGCCTATTGGATAAATCCTCATGAGCTAAAATTGTACCTGTGTGGGTATTTGCATGGGTCTGGCCCACTTTCAAGTTCCAAGAGATTAAAGTTGTGGTGGTGCGTGTGGCTGAACAGTTGAATTATCGATGACTTGCCTGAGTACTTAGGTACATGAAAAGTAGAAGCTAAGCAGGGGTAGCTCTATGGAACAAGCTGGCCACTTAAAATCGACCCCGGATTTTTTCATATGGCTGAGGAGAGGCCAGCTATCCATCGTGTATAAACTGTCGATCTACTTACATACACGACCAACATATTGCAATAGGGGCACTTTGCGCCTCACCAGGTCGACACCAACTTTTCCTTATAGTCCCATTTGCTCCTTATTCGCTTCTATTTGCATATTGTCGCTACATTTCCTTTTCGCACACTTCCCTGTCGTCTAAAAATCGAGGTTCGTCATGTGGTTTCCTGCGCTGTCAGCCCTGTGGCTGGCGGCTACAGCTTGGGGTGCCGTGAGTCGCGACGAGGATGGAAATATTAGGACTATTTCTGTGAGTATAATGTGTAAATGGAGTGTCTTCTCTTTGAGCTGCTGCTGAATGATCGACCCCCCTTTTTTAGCTGCGAACCCATACGTTGAAGCAGCCATACCTCGACTCCGATATGCAAAGTCGGTGGTACGATTTCGGAGGCGATACGATAGTTCGGACAGACTCGTATGTCGCCATTCCTAATTACAACAGAGCGAACCTTTCCACTTACCTTTACATATAGGTACATTCGTCTAACCTCGGATCGTCCGTCGCAAAATGGATGGTTGTTTTCTCGGGTACCCCTGACTGCGACGAATTGGGAAATTACTGTTGAATTCAAGGTTCACGGCAAGAATCAGTTATATGGCGATGGCTTCGCGATGTGGCTTACGAAAGAAAGAGGGCAAAGTGGTCCGGTCTTTGGTCACGCCGACAATTTTGAAGGTCTTGGTATCTTTATTGATACTTACAAGAACAACCGACCCGGTGTAGTTTTCCCGTACGTCATGGCGATGGTCGGCGATGGTAAGACATCATACAACAAGGACAACGACGGGAAGGATACCGAGTTCGCTGGCTGTTCCGCTCGAGGCATTCGGAATGCGAATGTTCCAACTAAATTGAAGATCACCTACTTCCAGGACAAGTCATTGAAATTGGAATTGCAGTATAAAAACGAGGACGACTGGCAACTATGTTTCGAGACGAGCGAACCGCCGGCGATTCCCTCCGTCACGTACCTCGGATTCAGCGCCGAGACGGGCGAGTTGAGCGACAATCACGACATTATTTCTATCGACGCGAAGAACCTGTACATGACGGGAGGTACGGCTAGCAAACCTACCCCTGGTAGGGGAAGCGCGAAGTCGACTCAGCAGCCGCAGAGTGGTGGCAGCTGGACTTGGTTTTTCTTCAAGTTTATTATCTTTGGATTAGCCGTTGGCGGCGCGTACGCAGGCTATACAGCATACCGGGCAAATAAGAAGAGGAGCCATCGATTCTAAAAGGCAAATCATATGTATCTGATGTTGGGGGCCTTGGGGGTAAAATGCCAAGAACGGCACAGACGTACATATCAACACCATACGAAATCTTCAGAGCCGCGGCCTTCTTATGAAGTTCTACGGTTCGTCATGTCTTACGAGGTTGGCAGGCGTCAACTGGTAGTGTAAAACTAAAGAGCAGTAAATCAAT
The DNA here is from genome assembly GCA_022695765.1 of Annulohypoxylon moriforme. Classification (NCBI taxonomy): domain Eukaryota; kingdom Fungi; phylum Ascomycota; class Sordariomycetes; order Xylariales; family Hypoxylaceae; genus Annulohypoxylon; species Annulohypoxylon moriforme. The sequence continues at coordinate 24,593 of MU403236.1, forward strand.
GCAAAGGAAATTACAAATCTCGAGATAGTTCGATTAGATTACTCTAACTAGGTAATCAAAGCCACACAGAAATTGTAGAATACGATTCTGACCTGCATATGTCCACCTATACTAACCTACGAAGTAATACAGGAGTTATCTACGGTAATAATCTCTATTATGGCTGACTTGCCGACTTAATTCTCTAATCGGAAGCTAATAGCATGATCACAATGATCGCACCGAGACCGTTGCTACCAATCTCTTCCGGCAAGAACTCAGTTGGATTGTTTGATCAGTCAAGTGATTATGTAGGGTTGCACCGCGTGTCATTTGTACGAGGCGCACAAGGATGGGCATCGGCGGATTCCATCCGACGGTAGCAATACCATTTCACACGGCATGAAAAAAGGCCCCTAATCAACGTACATGATGGATGGATGTATTCAAAATGGTTGTACGAAGCGTATAGTTTAGTAGGATGAGTCGAATACCAGGCCGGGTGAGTTGAATAGTTTTTTAGTTTCATGTGAGAATGGACGTCTGAGAATAAAATCGGGTGGGCACCAAGGTCGTTTAGGTGATTATACACCTACGTTTTTATGTGCGTTCCTTACCTTTAACAATGCCATTGAAGGTATGACGTCGTCATAATGATGATCTTTAAACTGTAGCTCGTCAAATGCTTCTTACTAGAGCAGTAGAGGCAGTTTTTATATGGACTCGGATTTTTCAAGGTTGTCTACCCCACGTCGATACGTACTTCCTAGCCTAACCTAAAAAACCTAAACCTAAACCTGAACGATTACGCCGTGCGTTGCGCTGCACGTTACTAGCGGAAGGAGTACCCCTCTCCTCCTAATATCTAACCGTCCACTCATACCACCACACAACCTAGGAAATCATCGACTTATCTTACAATAACACACCTATCAGGTAATTTGAAATCTCGAGCGCTCACCCAGCTATTCATTGACATGTTTCTAAAAAAAGGTAAAGGAGCAAGGAGTAAGATTGCATTCTCGTTTATAAAACTAAGCTATTCAGCACTGGGCACAATGCTCCTTAGGATCTTATCTAGTTCCGATCTTGAGTGATGATGGAACCTTGGAACTCCAATATTTCATCAGCTCTTCTAACCCACAATTATAAAGGATCTACGTAATGTCCACATGAGATTTTCTTCAGATTCAACCCAAAACCCAACCAGCCAACTTAGGTATTTTACTAGGCTGCTAGGCTGCTAGGGCATCGGAAATGTCACTAAGAGAGATGCGGCTTTTTCCTTAAGCTTCGAAAACGGTTCTGGCCAGTGGTTATCCAGAGTTCCCTCACAGCCTTCGCATCATCATCGACTACCCTCCCCCAACCCCGCTTGTTATTGGGTGATTGGCGCAGAAAAGCAAGACACTGGAAGAAAAGGGAAGAGAGGACCCCACCTTTTTTCGATCCTCTCGATGGTCTAACGTACTCCTTCTCCTCGCCTTCGACCAGCGCCTCGTTCTAAAGAATCCCACAAGCTTCGGGGGCTTCCAACATGAGCCACTAAACCCCCAACCCCTTTTATCCTAAGAGAGGTAATAGTAGGGTTATGTGGGCTCGTGCTACTCCCTACTCTTGTTTTTTTGCTTGTATAGTCACATATTTGTTTATCTACTATTTCACTATCTACATCACACTTATTCCATTTTGCCCATAGCCTTTTGAATCTTCAGACAATCTCCCTTACCTACCTAGGTAAGGTAGGTAGCAAAAGGTACATGATCTTCTAAGACCCCTACATTACTCGAACTCACCCGTCCTCGCACCTCTTAGCGTCCACTCAGCGTATATCGAGGTACCTTAGGTTTTTACCTATTCATTACCTACCTAGGTTAGGTCTAGTTAGGTCTAGTACCTCTTAACTTACCTACAATACCTTTCCTAGCTCTCCCCGCTCGTCTCGCCGTCATCCACGTCCAGTCGGAAAGCCAAAGCCAAGTATCCTCTTGCTGCGAATCTTCAACGGTTACCATTCAGCCATTGTCGAAGTCCTTGCTGTGCCACACTACATAGCAATCCTCAATCGAATCCCGACGAAATCCAAGACAATTCGCAGCCTCATTACTCCGTGACCACGATTATCGAAATTCGAAATATCTAGCGCACCTCATTAGATCGGCTTGCGACCATATTCCTCTTGTTTAAATTTACCGGAGAAAGAGACCTTCTCTCAGCGCAAATGCTGAAGCGACTCAATTGATTGGTTCAATTGGTTCGAACGGCATAAAACTCTCTTTGTATGAGCGCAACATACCATTTAACTTGTTAGGAAAGAGTGAATTTGTGCTCTTTGGAAAGGAAGGATTGGCCATTTCATTGCTAAAACGGATAACCCCAAGCTACATCTTACAATCTACCTAGGCCAACTACTTCCTCAACAACTTCCAGCCTTTTGAAAACCTTCCGCGCCTGTCGCCTTCCTTCCGACGCCACAGTGAAGGAACGTCGTATATCACTAAACTCCAAGCTGTTTCTCACTTACCTCTTGCCGTACCTACCTAGATACATACTATTTACGCACCATCTAGTTGTTACCTACTACCTACCGGAAACCGTGAAGTTGCAGTCTGCGTAATTCGCATCATTATTCGACATTTAACTGCTAGCCTACTCGACTTGAGTCGGCTTTTGCAGTCGTAGGAATATCTTTACCCATCAATCGTTTCGAGGGTCCCGGTCCCTCAATTCCCTAAACATCATATCATATGCCGACGTTAGGATTCCTCAAGAAGAAGCGGACGAAGGAGGAGAAACCTGACCCTTCTTCCTCCAGCCAGCCTACAAGTCCAATCACACCGGTCACGCCGACGTCCTCAAGGACTTTCGAGTCGAATTCGCTCACTACCATTCCTACGCATAGCACGACCGCCACGAGCGCAAGACCTTCCCAATCGCAACCTACAACAAAAAATAGCCAGGAAGCACTAGCTTCTGCTGGTGGGGGATCGCAAATGAATCCGCAGGCGGTCCACCCAACTGCTCCGTATGGGCTCCAGGCTACCCCGAGCCCCGCGCAGGCCGGAACGCCGCAAAATCTACCGAGTATCAACAACTTAATCAATTTACCACAGAATGACGGTATGGGCCACATATGTTGTGGCTAGTACCTCCATAACTAACACGCATAGTAGGTCATCACGCGGCACCCCCGTCACAACATCAATCGCACCAATCGCAACACATTCAGCCCGCAGCTGCGGAGGTCAGGGTGACAAAGGGCAAATATTCGCTTGGCGACTTTGATCTGCTCCGTACTCTTGGCACGGGAAGTTTCGGACGCGTTCACCTCGTACAATCGAAGCACAACCAACGGTTCTACGCCATCAAGGTCTTGAAGAAGGCCCAAGTTGTCAAAATGAAACAAGTCGAGCATACCAACGATGAGCGGCGGATGCTTGGAGAAGTTAAACACCCGTTTCTCATCACTTTGTGGGGTACCTTCCAAGATCCGAGGAACTTGTATATGGTTATGGATTTTGTCGAGGGTGGTGAATTGTTCTCTTTATTGAGAAAATCAGGCGTGCGTTAACAGCCTCCTTGAATTCGATGGTGTCTTATGCTAATTCACATCAGCGATTTCCAAACCCGGTCGCTAAATTCTATGCCGCAGAAGTCACACTAGCACTTGAATATTTGCATTCGAGAAATATTATTTACAGAGATTTGAAACCAGAAAATCTACTGTTGGACCGTCACGGACACCTCAAAATAACAGATTTTGGCTTCGCGAAAAGAGTCCCGGATAAGACATGGACATTGTGTGGGACTCCGGACTACTTAGCTCCGGAAGTCGTTTCTAACAAGGGTTACAACAAATCAGTTGACTGGTAAGTTTTGGCTTGAAAATAAAGGGCTGATAGTTCGGTTTCTCATATTGATCTTAATCTAGGTGGTCTCTAGGTATCTTAATCTATGAGATGCTCTGTGGCTATACACCATTTTGGGACAGCGGCTCACCCATGAAGATCTACGAAAATATCCTAAGGGGTAAGGTCAAGTATCCGGCATACGTTCATCCTGATGCCCAGAATTTGCTCGAGCTTCTTATTACTCCAGATCTGACCAAACGACTGGGAAATCTGTTTGGCGGATCGCAAGACGTAAAGAACCATCCGTGGTTCTCGGAGGTTACATGGGATAGGTTATCAAGAAAAGATATCGATGCCCCATACACACCCCCGGTCAAGGCCGGCGCTGGCGATGCAAGCCAGTTTGACAGATATCCCGAGGAGACGGAGAAATATGGCCAGTCTGGAAATGATGAGTAAGTTAAGCAAATCACAGACTGCGTCGTGGCGCTAACGTATATAGGTATGGTTACCTTTTCCCCGATTTCTAGTAAGTCGACGAATTATCCTGTAAGGTGACTAGGAGAGGTACGCCTTGCTGTATTCATAGATCCGGGCCATGCCAAGTGGGTTAGATTTGGGTAGGCGAAGACACGACATTGGTAGCTTTGCATTTTACAGACGTCTTAAAAGGACGTAATGGTAGGGACCCCTAGAGGCATGGAGATCATGCTTAACGCTATGATTTGGTACATGATTGGAATGATCAGCGAATTGGGTCGAGATCTCACGTCGGGTTAAGCAATCAGGAAACTGCCTCGACATTGAAAGAGAGAGGCTCACTCATGAACATAGAAGTCTACCTAGCTTTGGAAAATTCTACAAGCATACACTATGGTCATTATGGTTAGATGGCTGCAATTCTGCCTGGCTTGCGTCAAAGGTTGTGAGCATTTACCTTCATTTAAAAAGGAAGTATTATCTGCTATAAGTATTTTTTTTATGCTAGGACCACGTCCTTATTTACCGTAAAAAGCTTGACATTTGGTGTTGCGATATCCAACGGTCATGGTATGTAGGGTGGATGGTGTGGTAGACACGTCGACGTAAGACCCGCAATGAGGCTCTTCTGACGATTTCATGTGAATATCCCCCAAAACCCCCACCTTTTTATGCTGCGCCTTGCCATATGGCCATACGACCTTGACTTGAGTTAATATTTTTATTCAACGGTTACAGTATCTAGATATTACTATGTGGACGATATTAAAATGACAGGTACTCCAACTTCTGATTATTTTGCCCCTGTTGCCTTCTCCTCGACTCGACCTTTAAGGCAAAGCCACGCATTGTTCTTCGGGCGAGATAGAATACTAGGCGAAGTATGACATGTTGGAGTATATCGTCTACTAAAAGGTCCAACACATAGAAATTCTAAGATCGGGCGGATTTTTCGGGATAGAGCCGCGACCCACCACAGCCATATTCTCCACCCAATCCCGTTTCGATTCTCCATAAGTCTCCACAAGGTCTAACCCAACTTAGTATACCCGCCCCTCTCTTATTTCCTGTTAGCCTTTAGCTTAATTAGCTAGTTGGTACTTATTTTATCGAATTACTTCTGATACTTTTGGGGGCTCTTTTCTATCTACCAACAACTTCAAGAACTTGCATCTTGCATTTTTCAAAAGACGTTTCGGTCAAGCATTGCCTCGAAGCTTCTCCGCAACTTGTTGAACAGTTCACGACTGCGCCTCGATCTCCTGCAAGTCACGAACCATATGAGATCTTAGTTAAAAATGTTTTGAATCTGCTGTGTTTGAATAATTGTCCGATACATGTTCGCTTTCGCTTTCCCCTGATGTCGTTTGATAGTACTAGTGGAGATTTCTCGACCGATATCACTATGGACGACTTCCTTTTTGGCCACCATCTCGATCTATGTCAGACCGTGGAAGAGAAGACGAGCTATCTGGAAATTTTCAACTTTTCGGTATATATAAGACCCCCTTTTTGATGGCTTACCTGTCTGCTTGGGTAGACTAGCTCGATTTTCATGTATAGCCACACGCCAGTACTAACTCCAGTGCTACCTCAGGACCCAGATTATAACACCTGCGAAGAACATCCTTTGCTAACTGATGATGACTTTGATAACTTCCTCCATCAAACTGTACGTTCATTTTCTCTACTGCATTGCTACATTTCCGTTGGGGTATTGCGGGGTATCTCTCAGCCAATCTGGTCGTAGTTAGGCCGTTCATCTAACGATTAGCTACGCCCTGGGCTGACAAGTTGCTATATAATAGGGCACCTTCGCTCCCGAGCGATTGCCAGAGGACGTGAAGTTACAGAGTGGCATTCGTCTAATGTAAGTGAGAACTAGACGTTATGCACTGAATTTAGCATTAGACTGACATGAAAACAGCGTTCAAAAAGATGCCAACCATGTCAATACATTTGCGCCTCAATACATATCATTGAAGAGGACGTCATATCAATCGATGGTGAGGGTATGTATGTTTCAATATCTATTATCTGAAATGACATTTATTTTGTGTATATGAACCATATATACTGTTTTAACAGTCCCGTTAACACATATGGATTATACTGTTATTCAATTGACCATGAAGGCTTCTACAAAAGGCGCGGCTACTAATACAAGACGGTGTAGGCATGGCATCTTCCAATCCGCGCAATTGAGGGCACTAGTCTTGTTGGTCCATTTTTCTGGTGCTCTCATGATCAAAACGAAGACGATCGCCATCTACGTACGTCCTTCCCTTGAAAGAGCCCGTCGTTCAACGGCGAACTGAGTAAATTTCGACCTTAAACAACTATTCAAAATCTAACACTGTTTAGAAATCATCTTTCGAAAGTCTGATGTGAGGAAGAAGGGCAAAACTCGAGGATGGGAAATTAGTACGTTCATTTCCCTTCCCTATTCGTGAAACTTTCATATCATTCCCTAGACTCTATTGTTAGGAAACACGCATTACCATCAAGCTTGCAATTGAAGGGTGATGATCACTGACTGTTGTCACTACAGTGCTTTCGTACTCGTATAAGACCGGCATCACCTCGGGATTTGTCAAGGGTACGGCGTCTTCAGATATTGCTGATTCTCTTCACCTCCTGGGCTGTTGCCGCGCGGATGTTGGACACCCTCTCCTCCTCCCAATGATCATTCTCTCTCACGATCTCTCAGTCAGGGGTGACAAGAGGCAACGTGAATCGCGTGACTGGCTAAGACGCCTTGAGAATGCCATTACTATGCGTAATGAGATCGATGAGAAGGAAATCTATGTAGATTTTGACGTGGATGGGATCAATCGAGATCTTGTGGAGTGCCATTCCCAGGTTCTATGGAAGCGCCCACAGGCTTACCAAGAAATTATTAAAGAAGTCAAGGGAGCAATGGACAATTTCATGAGATATGTTCCAGAGCATGGTAGGAATTCGAAAGCTCTCATGGATTTGCACCATTCCATGATGGGCAGATTGGATTTTTATCGAGTGAAGCTTACGGGGATGGAACACTACATTCATACGACACTGGAAAGGTTGCACATACAGCGGCAAGCCGTAAGTTACCTCCAAGTTTGTTTTATGACTAGAATACTGACGAATGATGCGTAGCTCTATAACATTATGGCTCAGAAGGAGTCTAAGCTCAACCTCGAGATAGCCTCCCAACAGAGAAGAGTAGCTCACGCGACCAAGCGTGACGGTACCGCCATGAAAACTTTATCTCTTCTCGGCGCTGTATTTCTCCCTGGGACGTTTATGGCTTCTGTCTTCAGTATGACATTCTTCGATTTCAATGTTGGTAAGTCTTAATTTCACGTCGGTTCTTTCTTAGAATACGAATTCTGGAAACTAATTTGTCTAGGCCCGAGTGATGGGGGCTCCGATGACTCCTCCGGTAATGGCGCGACGGTTTCAAAGAAGCTCTGGGTATATTTTGCCGTCACGATACCACTAACTGTCATCATCTTGTTATTCTGGTACTACTTGGATCGGAGACGCGAGAGAAAGTACGCCATGGAGGACGTGGAGATCGAGAAGGGTATCGACACGATGGAGAAAGACATATTGGCCATCATGCGCAAGAAGACTTTCAACAAAGCTGCTACATGGAATTCCGGGATCGGAGGTCATCCACCATCACCGATCTTTACGTCCATGGGATCGGCAAGAAGAGACAGATTTCAAAACAGGAAAGATACGAGCTTGGATGAATATGAGATGGCTTGACGCTCGCTGAATATTCAGCGTTATCAATGGTATGTGTGATCCTGACGACATTGATCGAGTCAGTTGATCAACCTCGCAAGTAAGACCGGTGTTTTTGATTGCTTCTTTACGATTTTCACCAATAGAACTTACGACGCTACGGCATTTACGATTATTTGACGAGAGTATATACCTATATACATATACGCAAGAACATACCCATTTGCTTCGTTTTGGATACAGAATTTGGATAAAGAATCACGATAAATCTAGCCTATATATACCTATATATTGATTAATATAATTCCGGTCGCAATCTCAACCCCTCTATGCCGTTTTATGCTTTGCTATCTCACGAATCCTGGAGAATTTCCCGCTCAAACTGGGGAACCCTCTCGTTAATCCTAAATCTTGGACTTTTCCGCCCCGGGCGCCAACAATGCAACTTCCTGGTACGGCAAGCCGAGAAATTCATACACGTGATGCCACCTGTCGCTGCCGAAGAAAGGCTCGCTCTTCTTGGTCTCCGAGTCAGTAGCCCATATCCAAGGAACACCATACGCGCCTCTCTTCAGCGCCGCTTCGGTCGTCTGTCGGAGCACGTCCTTGTACTCGGCCGAACCAGCAGCATCTACAATCGCATCGATCTCAGTAGCCGTGAATAGCCGCTTTCCTCCCTCTCCCTCTCCCCCTTTCCCATCGTTGGAGAAGTCCGACGAGGCTGCAGATAACGCCTCGCGCAAAAGCTCGGGCGTGTTAGGTGGCTTGTGCACTGTCCAGAAGGCGTGGAGGAGAGATCGCCAGGCTGCTAGGTAAACTCCGACTGGGTGGTGGGCTTTGATGTAGTGAAGCGCGCGTAGAGGCAGCTGCGTCTTGCCGGCTTCGAAGAGGTCGCCTGGGGGAGAGACGTTGGAGAGACCGACGGCGCGAAGGGAGCGCTGGCTGTCGAAGGTGCTTTGGGTCGCTTTGGCGGGGAGGACCCAGGGCGGCTTGTTGCCTAAGGTGGGGGTTAGTAGGGTGGTGGCCTTGGGGGTCGGGCGGGTGGACGGGTGGCGGCAGGGTGGTGATGGGTGTGGGAGATGTGGGATGGGGGTGATTTGGACGAGAAGAGGAGAAGAGAGACATTGGCGTCGTGGCTTGAGCTGAGCGGTGCTCGTTCGCTATTTCGTTCGCTCTGGAGCAGCGTGTCCGAAAGTGTTGGGGAGCCTCATGTAAAGTGCCGGGCAAAGAGGCGTAACTTGAACCAGCATGATTGGTTCTCGCCCGGTGCGATTTCTCGCACGGTATACAACATATGAGGGAAAATCGAGATGGCAATATCATAAACACACATACCGGAAGCCGCGTTGATGGCGCCTAGAAGCACCGGGTGGATCCTAGTATTCGACGACCGTTAGTCAGCTTATACACGAGACCAGGGGCATTCTAAGTTATAGGAAATATAATAGGTTATAGATTAATAAGATGAGGTGAGCTGACTCGACTTCTACAGAGTGCTGCTTGAGGAGATCATGTGTTTTGAGCACTTGGATGAGGGCGATATAGCTGTATAGCGACGCTAGAACGTTTCCCAAGTTAGAATGAGTGTCTAGGTGTATATCCAGTAATTCCGAGGGAGTGAGCTTGTCATACCGAGGTCGATGTATAAATCAATACGGCCACCCATTATGAATAATCATTTACTTGTAATTTTCGAATTATTTTATGATCAGTAATACACTTTTGTTCAATTCCTAGAGATATGGCATCATCGAGAGTTGATATTTCAAACAAGAAAAAGGGGATGAAAGAAGTAGGATACCTACGGCAATAGGTACCTAGTAGCCGACATGTGCCTAGGCAAGTTGCATATGAGTTGCATTGAATACTAATCAAGCCTTAGTCAGCGACTTGGATTCTAGGACAGGGGTATGATGTAAGCTATGAGATAACCGAGCCGCCGTCGCCCCACTAAGTACATAGGTACACCTCTCATGTCTGCTAGGGGCGGAAGGCGGAGTACATATTTGATTTGAAATTGGAATGAACTTTGTGTAACTAGCTGCCTGGCTGCCTAAGAATATAACCTCTCGTTATGCGATAATTAACACCTGAGCTCGTTTGTGTCGCGTTTGTGTTCCCCGTTATGTATAAATGCACCTGAATGCAAGTGCCGGTCTCCTTAACTTCCTTGTCCCCGTATCTCCAGGTATCACCCGAATCTCCCTCTGGTATCAACGTCTTCCAAGGTTACCTAATACATACTTCTCATTCCCTTGCTCAGCCATACAATCTATGCCTGTATAGTGCCATCTGTGCCGGGTCGCGGTGCGCCCGTTGACAGCTTGCCCATGAATCCTCCGCTCACGAGGTTGGCGGCAGTCTGGAAGGGGTCTATTCCGCTCTTAGTCGCCTTCTCGAGCCCAGCGGCCTTGAAGGCTTGTTCGAAATCTCGCTTGATGTCGTCGAAGTCTTCGATGCCCAAGCTGACACGCAAGAGGTCGGCTGTTGATCAGGAGATGTCAAATTAGCGATATCTTTTTAAATACGGAATGCGATCACGGGTGCTGGTGTTAATACTTACGCGTAACACCGCCCTTAATTTTCTCGTCATCGGGCATTTGCTGGTGTGTTGTAACCCAGGGGTGGATGATGAGAGTTTTGCAGTCTCCGACATTGGCCAAGTGGCTTGCCATCTTGAGATTGTCGACCACGGCACGAACTTGCTCGACTTTTCCAGCCTAAAACCAACGTCAGCATTTCATGCATAATTACTTGATATACGTTGCAGCAGAGACTTACCACACCAAAAGTCAAAACGCCACCTGCTCCCTTTGGCATCACTTTCTTTGCCAGCTCATAGTCTTGATGCGACTTCAAACCAGGGTACAATACCCAGCTAACGCAAGGATGGTCCTCGAGCCATTCCGCGAGCTTTTGCGTGTTTTCGACGGTCCTCTGACCACGGAGTGGCAAGGTCTCTAGGCCTTGGAGGAACAGCCAAGCGTTGAATGGACTCATGCAAGGACCGAGATCGCGCATGCTGTCCATTCGCACCTTCGCCGCCAATGCCTTGTGTCCGTACGTTTCCCAGAATCGCATGCCGTGGTAACCCTCTGCCGGCTCCGTGAAGCCAGGGAATTTTCCTGACGCACTCCAGTCGAAGTGCCCGCCATCGATCACAATGCCGCCCATGCTGGTTCCATGTCCGCCAATCCATTTCGTGGCCGAGTGCGTGACGATATCGGCTAGAGGCTCAAGTAAGCTTATTGCGATTCACTTGAAGTGGGTCAGGGGTATGCAGGTTATACTATACCTCCAAGCTTGATTGGTTGGCATAGGTATCCGCCCATGCCAAAAGTGTTGTCGACAACTAAGGGGATACCATGCTTATGCGCGACAGCAGCGATGGCCGCAATATCTGGAACGCTGTGCTTGGGGTTGCTGATTGTCTCAATGTAAATGGCTCGTGTGTTTTCGTCAATTTGCTCTTCGAATTTAGCGGGATCGTTTCCGATTACCCACTTGACGCTGATCTTGAACTTGCTCAGATATACCCGGAATTGATTGAAACTGCCGCCGTATACTACGAAAACGCGGTACTTAGTACGACTCTTTCGGAATCGCATCTTCGGGATTTGGGAACTTACACCAGCTGGTACTTATGAAATTGTGGCCGGGTTCGCAACATTGTGTCAGGGCCATGAACTGGAGTTGCGCGTCAGTATAGGGAAAACGGTATCCATATTTTTTTCAACGACAACTCACTTGCGCCGAGTGACCAGATGCAGTGGCTACAGCGCCAACGCCGCCCTCTAACATAGCCATTCGAGTCTCGAAGACAGTATTTGTGGGATTGCCCATACGCGTGTAGACATATCCATCCCTCGACCAAGCGAACTTGCTCGCTCCATCAGCCGCATCGGAAAAGTTGTATGCCGCAGTCTGGTATAGGGGCACTGCTCTCGAGCCGTTGATTGGGTCAGGCTCTTGCCCACCATGTACGGCAATGGTGTCGAAGCTGGGTTCCCTATAAAGTTATCTCTTGTCAGCCTGTATGATTCTTCTTTCCCTATTGAGAAGCTATGGCGTCATACCAGTCCAAATTGCTAATTGATCCCGGAGGAGACATGTTTAGGTCAGCTTAAAAGTCGATTATGTGTTCGATGCGTTCTAATATTGTTGAAAGACAGACGAATGTCTATAAGCGACACACGGCACAATTTCTCGAGGTTGAATCGTTGAGATGTTGAGGACTCGAATTCGGATTCTTCTTGCGACTCGAACTGATATAGGGATGTCGACTATAAGAGAAGCTCGGCCTTAAATGTATGTGAGACAAACAACTTTAAGGTGGATGGCGTCCGGATTACGGAAGTATACATACATGCTCCCCCTCACCCTGCAGCTTCCTCGTCAGCCAGAGGTACCTTCCAAGCCAGCCTACATCAGATAAGGTACTCCTTGCCGTCCATATCCGGAATCCGGATCTAGTTGGCTACCTTGACTATCAGACTGCAATGTAACACCAGCAAAGCCCGATGGCTTTCTAGTCGTCGTATGATAGACCCACAAACCCCAGTTCATAGCCTTCGGTTGACAACCATGATGCTTCCCCCCCTTAACTCCCCCCTACATACAAATCGAAGTAGGTACAAGGGTCACATACATATGTGAGGCGACGGCGTTCCCCGCACGTCTTGCACGTCTCGCACATCTGTGGAATGTGATAACGGCGGTTGTTGAAGAAAAACTGGCAGAATTGGCAGAATGGCGTTTGCTGATCCTCGTTACCGAGTCTGGGCGACCCGGCTTTTCGGTACGCTTGTATACGAAGAAACCGAGGAGGCTCTTTGAGCCATTCGGTCATTGGACATGTTTCACATGTTGAGAACTCCTTCAATTTCACGGGCACACGGTGCATACGTCAAGATGAGCAATCATTTTTTTTTTAGGAGCGCCATTGCTGTGGCTTACGGATCGTTCTGCGGGTACAAACCGGGTATTTTCCATTCATGGTTTTACCCTATGGGCTACAGAATAATCTAGCTACGGATGCCCAGCCCGGTGTATCGAACCACGTGTGTCCCTCGATCGATGGAACTGCGAAAATTCTAACATCTCACCTCCTAGCCCAACGCCTAACCTATCCCGTGAAGCTTACATTTGTCCCGGCTTTTGTATTTACCGTCAAAGTACTATCGGCATGTCAGTCGCCACCAACTATCCCGCGCGAATTTCTACTCTCGGAGGGGCAACTTACAACACATCCGGACGAGCGTAGCTCCCAACCGGGTCAAAATCAAGCTAAGGGATATTTGTCAGTTTCATCAGTAAGAAGTACAGTTCGGCTTTAAGAAACTCACTCGTGACTCTGTTACTTCCGACAATCTCAAATCGGAGAAGATGATCTCCTCTTTGTCCCATAGCGGCTCTGTCATCGGAACCCCCAGGGGACCCACGATGAAGGACCCTCCATGATTTACAATATCGTCAGGCTCCCATCTCGAGCCGTCTGGCTTGCGATCGTGATGCTCAGGAGTAAACGGCGGATAATCCGCTGGAAAATCCGAAACTCTGCACACCGAATTCACCGAGACAACGAAACATCGTCCCTCCTTAGCGATATGTTGCATTGATGCGATCCAAGATGGCAAATCATCAGCGTTAGGGGCGAGGTAGATCCTATTAGCTCAGTCAGCAGGAATTTGTACCTTCACCTGAGTGGCCACACCGTCTTACTCGATTCCTTGTTGGTAGAGCGCCATTCGCGCTGCGGGCATGTAATTTTCCCAACTGCATATTCTTCAGCACATTGAGCCTCACGGAGTTAAGAAGTCCTACCAGATCAATGTGCCGATTTTACCAATGTCAGTTTGGACAACTCCTAGACCATCTCCGGCCCCCCTTCCCCATACTAGGCGCTCCGCAGCGGTGGGTATCAACTTGATCTACACTTAGCTTTGATAAGAGTTCGTAAAGTAGCCAACTAGAACTCACCTTTCGATGTTTCAACAATACAGACCCGTCTCGACCAACTAACAAGGCGGTGCAATAGAGCGTACCTCCGTCTTTCTCGATGATGCCAACTTGGGTATACACTCCATGAGACTTGGCTGCTTTCGAGATAGTATCCACCGCCGGAGACGGTACAGCAACCGCCGAATCATAATATTTCGCGTACCATTCTCTTCCTACTCGAAGTTAATCATATGATCTATTTTTTTCGCGTCTAGACAAATTTTTCTTACCGCGAGGCTCTCGAGCTCCGATAGTGGCATCAAACGCATAGCGCCATGGGTAAGCCGATAAGAACGCTTCGCTGCAGAGCGGCGTTAATTTATCGCGTTGGTGTAGATCGAGTATGCAATGACTTACGGGAACACAATAAGATCTGCTCCCCCTTTAGCTGCCTCACCGACTAAATTGGTCAATTTCTCCAAACTCTTCTCGAGATCAAAAGATACGGGCGCAGCTTGCACAGCGGCCACCTTCACGATGCGAGTGGTCGCCATATTATACAGTATCCAATTTTCAATTTCCAGTATCCAGGCTGATGGGTCTGAAAGGTTAAAATCCGACTTGCAAGGCAACGGTCTATATGCGCCTCAAGATAGGGGTATCAACACCTTCCAACCTGATGTAGTCAAATTTTCCTATTGGATTTTGAGGGTCCATGTGGTTTACGCCTCTATCACGCACGAACATGCGGGACGAGCCGTGGTTACTGTATCAGCCGATGGCTGCTTACATATGGTACAAGATACGATACGATACCATCTGAGCTTTAACGGTTATAGCCAAGGCCAATGCAGGTGGATAATTTCATCATGCTCTTTGGTCAATGGTGCCAGTCGTAGATGATGTGGGGCCGAGCCACATTCTGCCGTACGACGGCGCATACAACTCTGCAACACGACGCAGATCCCGAAGCACCAAATCCCGGTCCGCAGGGCAGTAGTCCGAACACCGGTGGCTACTAGTAAAGTGGGTGATGGAGATACGTAGGAGATACGTAGCGTTCCTAGTCCCCTAGCTACCTAGCTTCCCTAGCTCCTCGGCCTGGATGGTCAAATCTGGAGTTTCCATTGCAACGGTGTTTGTGTGGGGTGAGTAACACATGTATTTGGCTCGCCAGATATTCGGGACTCTTGTTATGACCGGGAGTGTGCGGAACCGAGCTATATACAACCATGATACGATACGAGATCCTACTTAGATAGCTATCTAGATAGCTCTAAGATAGCTTCTCCCTTCGCTCAAACTTGCCAATCTTGTCTTCTCAATTCAGCCTATTTCACGAAACCACGCACAAACAATCACATTATTACGATATGGCAACTCGTAAGTGGAACTGAACCAAGCTATCCTAGAGGTCGCTCTAACACACCATAGTTCTAGATCACAACCCAAACCCTGACAATTACTACGCAACCCTCATTCAGGGGCAGAAATTTGCAGTCATACCAGAGCTCGTTCTTGACTCTGGTGAGGTGCTAGAATCTTGCCCAGTAGCCTACAAGACGTGGGGACGACTTAATGAAGCCCGCGACAATGTTTTGGTGATCTGCCATGCCCTTACGGGTAGCAGTGACATCAGCGATTGGTGGAGCCCGCTGCTGGGTCGCGGCAAAGCATTTGACCCAGCGCACTTCTTCATTTTCTGCGCCAACGTCCTCGGGTCTCCCTACGGAAGCGCGTCGCCCCTTACTGTTGATCCACGAACAGGAAGACAATACGCCAGCGAATTTCCACAGACTACAGTTCGCGACGATGTACGGTATGTTCAAAAACCTATACGAATAAATTACCGAAATATGTGGTCTCATTGCTAATACGAATCCCTTACCAACAGAGCACATAAACACGTCCTTGACGCCTTAGGCGTCCGATCTGTCGCAGCTGTGATTGGAGGTTCTATGGGCGGAATGACCACACTCGAGTGGCCGCTATGCACGGCTCCCGGGTTTGTTCGGAGTATCGTGCCGATCGCAACTGCGGCTGACCATAGCGCCTGGGGCATATCCTGGGCGGAGGCGCAACGCCAATGCATCTACTCCGATCCCAAGTTCGACGACGGCTATTACGAGCCGCGACCTGAGGGGCAGCCGTCGGCCGGGTTAGCCGCTGCACGTATGGTGGCTATGCTCACATATCGCTCGTGTATGAGTTTCGATGAGCGATTCGGGCGCAAGCCACCGCGTCAACAGCAGAAGTCTAGAGCTGTAAGGGAGCCTCCGCTCGATCTTCCGAGGACGGACGTTCCTGGGGTCACAGCTGCGGCTGAGACGACACCTGTTGATGTTAGGGAGCGCGAGGGACGCAAGGGCTGGGCTGCCAGGCGCGATCCTTCCTTCTCCGCTCAGGGGTACCTGCATTACCAGGGGCAAAAGTTTATCCAAAGATTCGACGCCAATTGCTACTTGCATATTACGAACAAAATGGATGCGCACGACGTCACGCTAGGCAGGACTTCAATGCCGATTTCTGATCGAGATTACCATGACGATAGCGCGCTGCGCGACGTTTTGGCTGTGGTACCCGCAGGCGCCCTGGTGGTCAGTGTCGAGACCGATGCGTTGTTCCTCCCTGAGCAACAGGAGCGGCTGGCGAATTGCCTTCCCGAAGCCACGCTTGCGATGTTGCGGTCTTCAGACGGGCACGATGGTTTCCTACTAGAATTCGAGCAGCTCACAACCCTGATCGTGGGGAAACTGAGGAAGGACTTTCCGCAGTATTACAGTGCCGCTTTTGACGATTCCGGCCTACTTGCCGATGAACATACCGCGCAGCCCGGAGGCGCCAGTCTTACGGGCGAGGTGGAGGCCTGGTGATTAGCATGGATATCACGATGGCATGTCTTTTTCTGGACAATGTTTTCACCGATTTGTATACCCAAAGCGCATTTCATTTACTGGTTTAGGGGAGTTTGGGGGATCGCATTGTTTTAGTGCCAATATTCTATGTATGTTAGTTATTATTGAAATTCTATCAATCTATCACAGGAGCAATGTCACAGTAAGTACATGTTCTTGGGTATGATGCCGTTTGGGGACGGTGAGACTGAGGTAGCATCACCCATTCTGGTCATATTACACCACATATGCCCTTTTTCACAGGTACAAGTTGATGAGCGACATGACAGAGTCTTGATGTAATTACGCTTGCATCGGTGGCTTCTGCGGCGTCAGGGGGTAGCGTTCTAAGTGATTCTGTACGACACATAGTAAATGCGGCCCAAGCTGACAGAACCAACTGGAACTGGGAGAGAGCCCATGAGGAAGACAAAACTCCGGCGGGAAAGCAAGCCACGAATACAACTCACAATTCACTCTCGATCAAATCGACGATATTTTCCCCCGCGGGGCAAATAGAGTGCTTAGACTATCCTACGTTGCAACGGTTACGAATAGATCAACTTTCTGGAGCCGTAATCAAGTGTACCTCGATACAACATACAACGCCAAAGAGAGAGAGAGAGAAGAGGGCATGTGTAAGCCACCATTCCCGGCGATTTCCGGTCCCGAGATACAAAATTCGCAACAAACTCACTCATCCGCAATCTCGTGATCCCCAAGCTTAAAAGAGGCAAACAAAAAACGAGAAGACCCATAAGTAGCTGACATACATACATATCTCTACAGATAACCTACGGCCGTTCGTGATCCTTCGTTTTCAGTCCCATATTTAGCGTATGTACCTAGATATTCAAACGCCGCGAAGTTCGACGACAAGCACCGCATCAAGTAAGTCCGGGGAAAAGGGGGGGTCCCGCTTTGGGAAAGGAGGATCTGCTCGATGCATAGTATTATCACGCACGGAACCTATCATAAATGCCGGGTCGGGATTTGGCCGAACTTGTTTTACTCCTCCCATTTATGCATTGTCATTGCTTTTTCTACCCTCTCTCTTTTTCTGCACTTTTCCCAGTATTTGCGGCTGGGTATCAGTACCGCGTGGGAAGAGGCGTTATATTGTAACGTACCTGTGGGAAAGGGAATGTACGTATGTACGTGTGAGATTTTTTTGTTGTACACGCCTATCTCGGTGGGGGGTGTAGTAGTGTAGTGTAGGCTTTTCGCATATACCTGGTAAGCCCTAATTCCCAGGTAACCTAACCCCTACGAAAGAACCTCGGTGATTAGGTAGGTATGTATGATTCTCTCGCCTTTAGACATTTCGCCCTTCCGGTGACCCTTATGTTTTTTCGCCTCGAAATATTTTTAAATCCGGAGGGTGATTATGATGTTGTTGTCGGCCCACGCCGAATGTTTTACCATTCTCGTTTAGTGCTCGCTCGAAAATCGCGGTAGACCATCCCGACTGACGCAATCCCGGCGACTTGTGGTTGGTTGTGGAATTTGAGCTTCGCTAACGACTTTGCGATTCCGCCCCTCCTTCCCTCCCCGTCGCCGACGGGCGGACTGAGCTTGTTTCTTGGCGATGGCTGGCCGTGCTTGTACCCAAAGAGGCAGTTAAGGCCACTTTCAGGGGCAGCATAAAAAAAGGGCAACATCGGCCAGCGTGGCCAAAATTCGAATTCGTGTATGAACCAACTCAAACCACCTCATCAACAACAACTTCTTCTCTCGTATTCCCTCATCAAAAGGACCTTTTCTTCCTCGGATAAACGGAATCACATTTTTCACTTATCTCGAGGTGTTACAATCACCTATCCCTTACATCGTCATGGTGACCGCGACGGCGAGCAAGCCTTGGCTGGTCCAGAAATACGGCGGCACTAGCTTGGGAAAGCTGCTGGATACGATATGCACTAGCATCATCCCGCAATACGCCGGGGCAAACAACCTCATTGTTATCTGCTCGGCCTTTTCGGGCACCCTGAAGGCGAGCGGGACGACGAGCCTGTTGCTCAAGTGCATATCTTATGCCGAGCTTGGCGTCGACGCCCAAAAGCGGCTGATAGACCTGGTCGACCTTATCAAGGATACCCACATGAGCGTGCTAGACGCTTTTGCGGGCTCCCCTGCACGGGTATCGGCGCGTGGGCAGATCTACGAGGATACGGCGTCTAGTATCAAGAAGGAGTGCGAGGGTCTCAAGAGGTTCCTACTCGCTGCTCAGGTCAGTCGGGCCTAATCTTGTTATCTCACAAGGATCTGAAGCTAACTTGCTAGCCTTAGATTGTTGGAGAGTTGTCACCACGGTCCAAAGACCGCGTGATCTCTATTGGAGAGAAGCTTGCTTCTATGATCGTCGCGGCTTGTCTAACGAGTACTGTAAGTCCCTCTCTCTCAGATCCCGAGATCAATGTTATTCGCATGAATAAGCGAACTGAACTTGGCATAGGGGACACCGGCGAGGCCACTTTTTCTGGACGACATCGTGTCATCCGCGTTTGGCAACTCCATACATGACCAAGTAGCTGCGCTAGAGCGGCTAGGCCCAAAATTCTACCATGTATTGTCTGACCAGATAGGTGGGCGGATTCGGGAATATGGAAACTCGATTCCCATTGTGACTGGTAAGATAGGTTCTTAGATCCCGCGGCTATATGGCAATTACTAAGGACCCTAGGTTTCTTCGGCATAATGCCAGACTCGTTGCTCCAAACAGTAGGGAGGGGGTATTCCGACCTCTGCGCGGCCATGTGCGCGGTAGCGGTGGGAGCGGAGGAGTTGCAAATCTGGAAAGAGGTCGACGGCATATTCACAGCAGACCCGAGGAAAGTACCCTCGGCACGCTTGCTGTCGACAGTAACAGATGAAGAAGCCACGGAATTAACATACTATGGAAGTGAGGTGAGTAGAATTATCCCCGATTAGAAATTAGGGGCTCGACTTACTGATTTCACCGAAGGTTATCCATCCATTGACGATGGATCAAATCCGCGACGCTTGCATACCATTACGTTTGAAAAACGTTTTCAAGCCATCAGGACATGGCACCATTATCTACCCATCAACAACTAATCCCACCCCTATCAGCCCAGCAAGCACATCATCATCAGGGGATTCCGATGACTCTTCCCCTCGAATGACTCCTCTTTCCAGCTTTATGCTGAAGAACGGGTACCACGGGGCCGAGCAAGAGCGCAGGAAACCCACAGCGGTAACAGTTAAGGATGACATTCTCCTCATCAACGTCGTCTGCAACCGAAACACCAAGTCTCAAGGTTTTCTAACACAAGTATTTGATCGTCTCGAGCGGAATAAAATCCCAGCAGACCTCGTAGCCACGAGCGAGAGACACGTTAGTTTAGCAGTACAGGCGCCCAACGACGCCAGCACGCTATTAAGACTCAAGGAGGAGCTCGAACGATTCGGCCAAGTTGGCATGACCCCAAACATGTCCATCGTAACAGTAGTCGGCCACAAAATGCGGAACATGGTCGGCGTATCCAGTAAGTTTTCAGCCACACCCAATCCCCCGCAACCAGACATCACTAACAACCCCCCTAGACGAGATATTATCAGCACTAGCATCGCAGAAAATCAGCATCTACCTAATAAGCCAAGGCGCGAGCAAGATCAACATCTCGCTCGTCGTAGGCGCGGACGACGCCCTGGCAGCCATGAACGCAATCCACAGCGAAGTGCTGAAGATCCCGACGCTGAGGGAACAGGAGAATCGGTTTATCCCAGGTAAGACATTTTCCGGGTAGACTTGCCCTTTTCGAAGTGCCGAGAGCTGACTGGCGCATCTGAGTAGGGCCGTGGCTGTATTAATGAAAGGATTCACCTTAGCGGACGCCCGCGTATGACAGGTGGACCTTCGTACCACAAAGGCGTAAGACAAGATATCGGCACATCAGACCCGCGTTTGATGTCTTAGAGGTCTGAGAGGTTTGACATGAGTATATAAACTCTCTCCGGGATAGCAGGAGTTCGAGTAGAAGCGAACTATAAACTGTGAAGTTGAATTAGAAATGAGGGACGATTGGAAAATACCCCCCCTTTTTTATGGTTGCTGTATATAGTCCTAACTGCATATGATCTATCACTTTTCAAATGGCAGAAGCAAGTCTGCTCGATTGTGTGATATGCTGGCTATATGACTGTGCCAAGAGATATATTGAATAAGAAAGGTCAGGGTGGGTCTATAAATTGAACCTCGGCTGCTCCCGTAGACCCACCGTCTTTTCCTACGGTTAACATCCGCATTATTCATCATCAAGAGCCGGGATAGGGGATTAGTGATCTCGTCGGTTATGTCGAATATCCATCTTGGAATGTATAGAAAGATGTAGCTCTCTTTTTTATTCATTGTATTATATCATTTAAATAAAGTAGATTTTATCAATATTTCTTGTATAGCTTCGTTGGCTAGCTAGTAATGTAACAATGGCGAACGAAACTAAGGTCGCACTTGTAGTCGGTGCTTCGAGAGGCATCGGGAGGCAGATCGCCATCGATCTAGCGAAGAACGGGTACGCAGGTAAGTTTATATATCTCTCCTCTTAAGCATATGTCCATACTAATATTTTTATAGTCGTCGTCGCAGCAAAATCAACAAGCGACGCCAAGTCCGCTGTGCCGTTCCCGCCAGACCCCAACTCTCCCCAGTCGACCATCAGCACAGTCGAGCGGGAGATTATCGAAGCAGGAGGGAAAGCGACGGCTATCCCGGTAGACGTTAGGGACTTCGCCAGCGTGCAGAAGTTAGTAGACCGGACGATCGAGGTCAGCCCCCTTTTTCCTCACCTCCTTACCCTTCCTCGTATCCCCACTAACACAAACCTACTATAGACCTACAACCGTCTCGACGTACTAATCTACAACTCGGGCGCCATATGGTGGGCCTCAGTCGACGACACGCCAATGAAGCGGTTCCAGCTAATGCAGCGGGTAAATCCAGAAGGTCTCTACGGAACCGTGCAAGCCAGCCTCCCGCACCTCAAGCAGGGCCGCGGGCGGATCGTCGTCGTCAGTCCGCCTATCTACAGCCGTCTCTTCCGGGGAAAGACGGCGTACGCGATGGGGAAAGTTGGCATGAGCGTGTTGACGAAGGGGCTCGCGATGGATTTCCAGAGGCAGGGGTTGGCGGATATGGCGATTACCAGTTTGTGGCCGGCGGCTGTATGTTTATTTACGCTTTCTTCTAGTTATTCTGTGCTTATTGTGTATCTCTTAATCCTACTTCGAGTTTACTAACGCTAACGCAGGCCATCGAATCCGCCGCAACCGCCAAAAGCACCCAGAACAACCCCTCCGCAGCGCGGGACCTGCGCAAAGCCACCATCTTCTCCGACGCCATTCTCGCCATCCTACGCGCGCCCCCATCTTCCGTCAATGGCGAGTTATTGCTCGACGAAGACTATCTGCGTAGTGTAGGCGTAACTGATTTCTCGCGATACTCCATAGTCCCCGGATCCGTTCCGCGCCGCATAATGCCGGCGAGGCTGCCGGATCTGACGGTGGCGGAGCAGGATGACGAGGGCCAGAGGATGGATAGTGCGAAGGATAGGGGTGGAGCGAAGTTGTGAGGCTTGTGGTGACGTTCTGTACGTATGGGTATTTTGCGAATTATATAAGTATGTAAAATTGTGATATTTACTGATAAGGGATATTAACGAGCTTTTAAATTATGTATTAATTAATTTAATCGTATGTTATAATAATTTAAATTTAAAAAAAAATATATAATAATATTTTTATTTATAATAATTATTATATAAAATTTAAAATTAAAATTAATTAATAAATTTTTATTATAATATATTTTTTAAATTAAAAAAATTATTATAAAATTTTAATACGTATAAATATATATTTATTATATATATATTATATAAATATTATATTAATAATTATAAAAAATTAATAAATTTATATATTTTAATTAATATTTTTATAATAATTTAAATTTTTAAAAATAAATAATTTTTTTATTATATATGTTTATAATTTATTTATTATATAATAATATTTTTTTTTATTTTTATTAAAAATATTTTATATAATAAATTTATTTAAAAATATTTTATTTTAAATAATAATTATATAAAATTTTAAATTATAAAATGAATGATAATTATTTTTTTTAAAATCTTTTAATTTATTTTTAAAAGGTTAAAATTAAAATAATTAAGTTATATTTATTTAATTTTATAAAAGTAATTTATATATTTAAATATATAACTTAATTTATTTTATATTAAATTATTATTAGTTTTTATTAATTCCGTATTATAATAAAAAAAATTCATTACTTTTAATAATTTTTTAAATGTTTTTTTAATTTTTATTTTATTAAAAAATATATTTTAATTTTTTTTAAGTTTAAGGTTATTTTTATAGTTATTATAAGTTTTTTATTTAATTTGGACGGGTTTTTAATTTTTAATGTTATAATGTTTATAAGTTAAATTAAATCCTTTAATAAAATTTTATTTAATTAAATTTAAATCGTGTTTTTAATATTTTTTAATATATTAAGATTTTTTTTATTATATTTAAAAATTAATTTAATTGCGTTTTATAATAATAATTCTTTCGGGTATTATTCGTTAAATATATTGTTATAACCTTTTTATTTTATTAAATATTTTAAAATTATTAAACCATTTTTTTTATTAAATTAATGTTTTAATAATATTTTAATTTTATAAAAATATTATTTATTTATATTATTTTTAATTAAAACTTATTTTAATTATAATTTTTAATAATTTTATAAATTTATATTATTTAATATTTTAAATAAATATGTTATTAAAATTATTTTATAAATATTTTAAAAATTAAATATATTTAATTTATAAGTTAAATCTTTAATATATTTTCGAATTATTAAAAGTTTAATACGTTAAATAAAATATTTAAACGGGTTTTATTTTAGTAATTTATAATTATAATAAAGTTATATATATATTTTATTATTAATTTTAAACTTAATATATTAATATTTTAAATTATAATGAACCTTATTTTTAATTATTATAAAATTAATGGTAGTTTTTATTTTTTTTTAATATTAATTTTATAATATATTATAATTAAGTATATTTTTTAAAACTTTAATAATAAATAAAATAATTTTAAGTTTAAATTTTAACATAATTTTATTCGGAAATTAATTTAAAATTAATAATAAAATATTATTAATATTATATTATAAAGTTAATAAAATATTAAATTATAATATTA
Organism: Annulohypoxylon moriforme; assembly: GCA_022695765.1. NCBI lineage: Eukaryota > Fungi > Ascomycota > Sordariomycetes > Xylariales > Hypoxylaceae > Annulohypoxylon > Annulohypoxylon moriforme. The sequence continues at coordinate 48,729 of MU403236.1, forward strand.
TTAAAAAATTATAATA
>MU403237.1:0-48603 GCA_022695765.1 Annulohypoxylon moriforme
TTAAATAATTTTATTATAATTATAAAAAACTTATAATTAAAATATATATTTAAAATTAAATATATTAATTATTATTTATAAATAATATATTAAATCATTTATAAATTATAAAAGTTTTTAATATTATAATTATTATATAATATAATGTAAAATATAAATAATAACTTTCATTATATTTCATGTATTATATACATTTTAATACTTAAAATAAAATGGCGGGTTAGCAGATTTGGTACTACGGTCCGTTCTATCAATGTATCTATTACTTACATGCGCTAACTTTAGTTGTAGCTATTAGGTATATCATAATTGGAGCTATTGGGGGTAAATTAGCACTAGGTATACTCCATACTATACTTGATAGATTCAAGTAACGAGTAAGTGACAAAGTGAGTCTTAACAAAACATCGACGACAAGGTTGGAGAACCTCAACACAATACTTGAGCAGAAAGTAATCGCTGTCAGAAGGAAAAGAAGAAGAAAAAAGTCTCACACGAGATACGCTAATCGCCTTGGCAAGCGATATTCGCCCATTCGCGTTGAATTATTCAGACACGATGCCCGGCTTACAAAAGATAAACTCATCCGCCCATCTGCATTATGTCTTGCTTGCTTGATGCTTGGCCTGATTGTTGCATGCTTCTTCTTACTACGTACTTCTTGCTTTTCGGAACCAAGACTTCGACGTTTCAGGCTGCTCCGGAATCAAACCTCGCCTCTCGCCTAGAGGCAATAGCAGCACATGCCGAGCATAGTACGATACGTACACACACTCGCACTCACTCACTCTCACATGCCTACAGGCCTTACATTACCTACATATCTACTACATCCATAGTATTACCTACCTAGGTATCTCTAGACATCTATAGGATCAACTATACGACGGTATAGTACATTATAGTATACACGCGTACGACCTTCTAGAAGACCATCAGTCGGTCAGTGTATGCGGCAATCGATCTACTCTACATACCGCTTCTGCTTGGCGAAAGCACCGAATCCGAGACATATACCGGATCTAGACCCGACCTTACCTCCTACCTCCTAACTCCCCTACCCTGACTGAGCAAGGGAAAAAAAAGCCCGTTTCCGATCTTTGTGGCGACCTGTGTGGCGTGTCAAACTGCTACCTTCTCTGAATCCTTCCTAAGCACAAGCAGGCGGCAGGCTGGGGGCCCCGTCCAACTAAACCTCCGGAATCTCAGCTCGCGCGACCTCAGATTTCTCGGCGTAGGTAACGATGATGGTGAATTTAGTCTAGGTTGCTTTGCTTCGCTTGCCTGACCTGTCCTGTCTGCCAGCAGCCTGCTTTTCTGGCTTGGGCTTTGTGCTTCGTGCCTTGTACTTTTGGGCTTTTACATCCATATCTGCGCAACCCGCGAGATTCTGCGGCGCTAAATCTTGTCAGACCGCAGGCGGCACGCACCGTGTAACTAGAAGGAGGTCTTGGCTCCAGCCTCGAAATAAGACACGTCTATGCGAGGTACCTATTCCTACCTGTCTGGGCGTCTGGATACCTAGGTGGACAACCTAGACCGGTTACGCAGTGTTACTCTACTGTGCTCTACTCTCTGGCGCGGAAAGATTGTGGGAGCACGACGGACGGACGGCCGGCCCACGCCGTACCCGTTGGGAAAAATGGCGGCGCCTCGGGTAGAAGCAGGTGAACGAGCAAGTTAAATGCGCAATGAGCGGTCATGGTCAATCAGTCACAAGTTTACTGATCACCCAGAAAGCCATAAAGCGCCGAAAGGGAAAGGAGATAAGATGGAAGCGAGAATAGCAACGCGCGCCGTACGCGCACATTATCATGTCTCATCTCACCAAATATTGCATTCACGATTTCTCCGCCGATCGATCTATCTTTCGTGGGGTTAACCGTACGTTGACAGCAGTATCAGAAGCAGGAAGCAAAGATGACATGATAGGTAATAGGCAATAGGTACCTAGTAGGTAGGAAATAGGCAATTAGAGAAGCAAAGCCCCCCAAAGCAGGAAGGCCAAGAGAGTGAGTGTTCCACGGCCACAGCCTTCTCTCGGACACCCGCGCCCACGTTTTTTCCCTTACAGTTTTCGCCACGTCCGCCTTACCTCCCCATCTATGCCCATCCCCAATTTCCCATTTCCCCTTTCCCTCCCCCTCCCTTATGTCCCTGTTTGATAAAGGCACCACCCGCCTTCGTCGTCAGACGATTTGGGCAAACGCGTGCGCGCCGTCAGATTTCAGCAGATCTGTTGGCGAGGAAGTGCGGATACACAACCCACATCCAATGTCATACACTTTTTATTTTCCTAGTCCCAGTGCCAGTCGCGGTGGATCGTCTACCTAACCTAGTAGGTACCGACCTAAGCATTACTCACGTCAGCAGTGGAAACATAATTAAAGCTTAGTTAGAGAGGGGAAAGGGGGGAAATATCACACATAATACATACCAAGACAAAAAAAAAGGAAATGGACATACTGTAGAGACGCAACGCAGGTAAACTGACTGACTGACTGGTGTGCAGGGGGGTCGGTTCTTGCAGGAGGTCCGTTACTTCCGGTATTATCGTTACACCGTCGCCTCGGAAGAACCCTCCGAGGGAGTACTCGCTCTCTCTCGCTCTTCACTCACTTACTCACTCATGCCCAGGGGCGCTGGAGCTTGGCTTTCTTGCGCAGTACACAGTGCTGTGTAGATTCCGGTTTTGCAGGCAGCTGCGTTCGCAACGCCGAGACGCACGAAACTCCATTCCATTCCACCGTGGGCCATGCCATGGGGTCTCGTATCATGGCCATGTATGTATGTATCATGGGGGGGAGGGGAATAAGAAAAAACAAGAGGAGGATAGGCCTGGACTGGACTGGGCTCCGCCGGCGACAGCGCGGGGGTTTAAACAGACGTCGAGAAAGGGGCTTTAGGGGTCTTCCCCCCATACGGAGGAGTGGCGACCTAGGCCCCTCGCGCCCGCGTAGTCCCGTGCTCTGGGGGGCGGAGATTAAAGAAAAAAGGCTAGGATAGTAAAAGGTAAGGATAATAAGTTCTTTGCTAGGCATGTAGGGACTTGTAGGGACTTGGGAACTTAAGGTTACTCATGCCTATTTCGGTTATGTTTCTGAGCCGGTTGCTCGATTCCTTCCCTGTGACTAGTGACGGGTATGTATGTGCTATTATTTACTAGGTTGTTCGTATGTATGGGGTATGGGTCCTAGTGTGTAGATTCTTCTTTTTAAGATTTTCCTACATTGCCTACCTAGTACCTAGTAGTCTTGGGTGGCAAGGTTAAGACCTTTTGTTTTCTTGGTACTGGTAAGGATAATCGTGTCTTTTGGAACAGCCGAGCAAGGTTCATCGTCGCGTAAGGCATATCCCCGGCGGCACATGCTGTCTAGCACGGCAACGCCAATATCGCATGCAGCTCTTGGCTAGATCACATCGTCTACACATCTTTGACAGCCGCATTAGTGCGCGTCTGGCTCGAGTTCTAGGGGAGTTGTGTGTGTGGCATGTGCTAGGTATGTTGCGTGTGGCGGCTTTCTGTGTCTCGAATAGGGAAATCCTAAGTACCATCGCTTGAAGATTGCTAATCGCACTAGGCAAATATCATGGTTCTCGATACTTTGGATCAGACCCTTTTTCTCCGCGTGTGTGTACATACCTACTGTAATGTAATGTAGGTGTGTGTTTTGCATGCTCAGTCACAGTTCGAAGTCCCCACACGTAACATGGGAAAGACAGGGAGAGACACATCTCGACCGTTCTCTCGGATTGCCCAATGGGCTGCAGGGTTACAACTTACGGCCGCTGATCATCCCCCCGCTAGCCGGTTCTCTAAACAAACCTTCGACCTCCGTCGTCGCCGGCCGGCAACTTCGCACATCTCTGGGTGGGAGATGCGCGAATGGCGTGAGGGAGAAGGATCATGATAGATAGTTCGAACGCAGACAAGCAGAATAATGGCACGTACGGTGCACGCAACGTACGAAATGTCGCCCAACCCCGCAGATAATCGCAGGACTGCTCAGCCTATCCCGTCTCTCAGAGCTTACCCCAGCCTTTTTTCCGACTAGGTGCTGATGGAGGGCCGCCGCGGGGGGTGGTGTAAGCAGGGCAAGGGAGACAAGGGAGAGGAGTAAGAGGAAGGATCAGAAGCTATCAACGCCGTACACGTATATGGTAAGAAGAATTGCAAAGTGCAAGATTCGCGTACGTAATTCGAAATCTCAAACGGACAATAAGAAAATACCAAGACATGTAAGCGGAGTCTTGGCTCCTCAGCCGTAAAGCTTAGCTATGTGATGTTATGTGTCGTGCCTTTTAGTCTATGTTAATGTTAACTACATACATGTTGCAGTATTGCTACAGCAGGTTGCCTTCCGCGTCTATCTCGCCTCTCGCTTCCGCTTCAGTAATGCTACCTACGTCATGTGGTCATTTGACACGAGCCTACTACTGTAAGGTCCTTGGTTTAGCTCCCGAGGCACGCTTATTTTGAACGTGTTTGGTGATGTGTAGCTATCCCTAGACTGCCTTAGGCTATAATGTCTAGGTATGAAACATATCCTTATCACAGTGGAATGTCCGCTCTCGGCCCGTGAGGGTATTGTTATTTCTGCGGATTATTCAACAGAAACCCCCAAGCAAGAGTCGTCAGCTTCGAACGAAGTGACGACGATGATAGCATTGGCCGGTTGTCGCGGACTCTCGATTCGCCTTCGTCCTGGTATCGTGATGGGGGCCGCGTTAACCATTCCCTACCCAACATATCTCTTAGTGCCTAGAACTTTAGCCGAATATCCATTATCCACGCATTCTCTGCACCACAAGTTCGTGTTATGCATCGGTCAAAGGGATATACCCCATAGTCTTATTCATCACCAAAGTCCGGGTCTGTTCTAACGTGTGTAGTGGTATAATTGTGAATCTATTTATTCGATTTTCTAGTAGCTTAACTAGGGTCTCCTGAAAGCCCAGTTGCTAGGTTCTCGTAATAGGGGCAAATGGTATCGCATTCCGTCCATGCCAAGGCGAGATCTCCGCTGAGGATCTAGGGAGGCTCTCGGAAGACTCAGCACGGGCAGCGGGACTCATGAAACCGTCGTCGACTGGTTCACAACCTGCCGCTAATATTAAGATGGTGTGGAAGTAGCCGTAACATTGCATGATTGTCGCTCCGTAGCGTCGGGAAGAGCCCGTTCTCCAGCTTCTCGGGTTTATTCCCGTGCACAATGTGCAGTAAAAGTGTGATGAGAACCGAACTCGAAGGAATGTCTATTTTGGAAATAAACTGAGTCGCATGCTTCACGATTCACGGGCCTAGGCTACTCCTTCCCAACTGTCAAACCATGCACTTCCCGCTGGAGGGTGGCGGCTATATGGCAGGGGTTTGTATCTCCCTATATGTCAGCTTAATAGCCACGACCCTCTCATTGGTCGTGGCGGATCACTGTTGTTTGAGACAAGTTGATGAGAGCCCAATCTGACATGATCGCGGCTAGCTTACACCTTGTTAAACAGAAGAGAAACGGAATGAATACGGAGACGGAATAATGAAATGTGACCTCTACTGATTCCCGGATTCTCAATGAGATTCAAGACGATCTCTCAAATCCGGGCGCCCAGCAACGGGTTCATTTGATCTTTGCCAGGAGCGAAAACACTCGCGCCACTAGTGGGGCAGCGAATGCCGATATACGTTTAGAACGTATTGCTGGCATGGTTTAATTTACTTTGTTTTCTACTTCTCATTCAAGATAGAGAGAAAATGAGAGCTAGCATATTCCAATGAATATACTGGGACTTACCACCATTGCCTCTGAACAATGCGCGTCCGGTGATGAACCTAGACATCCAGAGGTGTTGCCACGAACGAAAGAGATTGAAGAAACCTGCTATCCGTCGCGAAGCATGGCGACGCGCCAGCATCGGAAGGCATGACCGTGGCGGGTTGTCTTGAGCCGACAGTACTGACAGCTTACCAACAGGGGAGCCGAAAGAAGAAATGAAGAAACCTACCTACATAAATCATTCGAGTTCGAATGAAACCCGAAGCTCCGTGGTAGCAATGGTGTAAAGTACGTTACAGCATCCTCATCATCCAAGGTCTCGAGCCGTGGAATTCCGCACCCACTTGGTATCTGGGAGCCACTTAGGATAGCGGATAGGGTCCAGGACCGGTCTCCTGGGCAGCGATGGCTCACATCGGCAGAATCAAGCTTTGTGAGATATCCATCGAAAGCGGGGAAGACCAATAACAGGTGTAACTTAAAGGGTATCTTATGAGTTGCATTGATATTAGGTGGTGGTGAGGACTGTCCAATGGGACTAGGAAATAATTGTTAGCTGGGACGAGGGCGTTTGGGGCTGATATGTTTGTCTTCCATCTGATGAGATTCCAGCGTGTAAAAAAGGCTGCAGTGGGTGTGGGGGGGACCACCCAGTGCCGAATCCGTAGCAACAGAACACGGGCTTTCGCGTGGGAGGTGTCGCGGGTTTCTGGTCTGATCTTAGGCTCCGTCCAATCATCGTCGGCTAACCCTTGTAAGCTGCCCTGCACATCGTCTGCATAGGAGCAGTTGTAGATATGCAAGGCTTTACGTCCGCTCACATCTGAATTTGCTATTCGCTGCAAGGCGAAGGAAAAAGCAATTGCTGCTCCGGGCATGCGCATGCGAATATTATGGCAGGCAGCCGAGGCAGACTGGGTATCGAGACTGGATGCTCGGCGATATTGAGCAGTGATATGAACTATGATGAGACTAGTTCGAAACTGAGGGAGAGCCCGCAAATTGCCAAGTCCAGCGGGCATCCGTGGCCGCGTGGGAGTCGATGGTGGTATGGATTTTTAGGATGCTAGGAGGCGCTGATGCTTCCTCCCAAAAGGATGCATGAACGGATGGGGCTTTTATTACGCGGACAGTGCGAGGGAAGCACAGTCCACGTACGGCTTGTACTGTAAAGGAGATGCCTAATAAGGCGATTTTCTAGAAATTTTCGTAGAAGCCACCGGACGAAGGTAACTCGGGTAACTAAAATCCCAAAGCCTCGGGTGCTTCCACCTCGGCCCTCGTGTACGCCCAAGATCATTGGACGGCGACAGGTCGCTGAGATTCGGAAGCGTCAGCCCAGGCATTCGTCATTTTAGCCGCAAAGATCTGCTCGTTCCTAATTCTGGCGAAGCGCGAGACAAACTCGTGTCATCCCCCCTTCAGAATAGACCAGGCTAGGATAGGTGATAGAAGTGTGACAGCCAACACCAAACGTGGGGTTCAGCATTACACAAAATAGGGAACGGCCTTGTCGCATTGGCGGTTCAACTTGCTCGATCAAGCCTTCCGGTCGAAGGGCCCTGATAACGCACCATATACTCCTTACGGGCTTTATGAGCGATATGGTATCAATTGCTCGCAACCAGGTGGAAATGATGTGAGCGAGAAACGGGCCGTGACAAAGAGCGTTTTTTCCTTAGTCCTGTTACCCACGTCTTCAAGGGCTATCGTGACCATGCCCTTGCGCCGTTGGCAAGCTGAGTGGGTTTCGTAGGTAGGTGATGACTACTGCTGATGTGTTCTGTGTTTCGACACAGGAACAGTAGCTGTCAATGGAAAGAGGGTGTGCCAACCGTTAATTTTGGTACGGACGTTTGGGTGGCTGATGGGGGAGCGCCAGGTCAGATCCAGGGGTCCAAGACGTCGCTCACTGCCAAGTCTGGGTGTAGGTCGCAGCCACTAAGACCGAATGGAGGGTCTTGTGATGCTGAGATTCTGGCGGACCCGAGCGAGATGTGTTGGGTGTCTGGGGAAATCCGCCATGCCGGGCCAAAACCGAATGGTATGTTGACATGGCAAATATGCTCGTACAGTCACATATTCCGACATCTAAATATGGAAAAAGCGACAGGAAGGCCCAACTAGAATGAATAATCGTGACCTTTTTTTCATAGTAGATAAGGGGATCTAGTTTGGCTTGGCTTGGTTGGGCTGGATTTGCAGTGAGACAAGCAAGTCCAGCTAGCTACTGAGTAGGTAGGTACGTATGTGTAGAGACCCGAAGCGGTCAAACTACTGCATAACAGAAAAGGAGCTGAACGGATTCGCCACCGACATAACTCTTTTGGTCTGTCTAGCCCTATACCGAGCGGCAATCCTGATACTGATATCGATGCTGGGGAGCATGAGCACGAGCATCAGTATCAGTATGTTTGTTGCCACGGCAGTGCAGTGCAGGATTTACCTGTCACAGATCGAGTAGCATACCCCGTGGGAAATTTAGTGGCACATCTTGATTCTAGATGAACTACTGCGGTGTGACAAACAAGACTACGTATCAAGTAGACAAGGCTGAAGCGGAGGTGAGAGAGGGGGGATGAAAAAGGAAAGCCAGTGTCCAGTGAGCAATGGGATTACTGCCAGGAAGATGGGATAGGCGCGCGGGATGGCAGGATGGATTCTTCGGTGTTGCATTTTCCTGACGGCAACGTCAAAAAAAGACTATGCTATTATGCCATTATGCGAGTGACATCTGCAAGGTTGCGAAGGGGAAGAATTCGCAAGCGACAAAAAACGACATGATTGATAGAAAACCCGGTAGGTTGGTTGAGGTATTCGGTTGCAGCGTAGCACAGCAGTCGATGCTACTACTAAAAGAAGATTCGATGGAAGGGTCGGAGCAAGTCGGGTTGGTTGGCGATTGTTCTATGATGGTAAGGCAGCCACGGGATGGAAGGGTGAATAATGAGAATTGGGCAGAGAGAAGAAATGATAGAGAAGGTGTGGTAGGTATGAGGTATGTTAGGTATGTCAGGTATGTCATGTAGGAGATTCTTCGGCAGGTTAGGGGTGGTTAGAGTAGACGGTAGAGGGTAGAGAATAGCAAAGAAAATTTTCACGGCATCGTGACGTGAATTTTCTTGGAATGGGGGTGGATTCGGTGGCAGAGGAAGATGCAGGATGAAATTTTTTCTCTAAGTGGGAGAGATGGAAGAAGAAGGAAAACAAAAAATTGAAAAGTTTCAATTAGAATAGAATAAAAGAATAATAATTAAAATACATAAACTCTAAAATAAAAGCAGGGAACCGGTGCGCTCCGGTTCGCAATTGCCAAAGACGCTTGTGCTAGACGGGGTAAGTGCTTTCTCATGTAAGTAACGACTAACAAATTAAATCGTTCTTTCGGCCCGGTCAGCAGCCTCGATAATTCTTACCTAGCAGTTGCCCAGTATTTTTCTTAATTGTTTAAATTGGGATAAGGCTAGGCATGATGAACTAGTCAATCGAACTAAATCGACCAAATAGACTATATTCCATGTACATCATCGATGTATTCTGGATCTTATTCAATACGTAGTACAAGTATGTACATATCATGTATCCTGTATGCATGTTAGGAATGCCTACCTACATACATCCTATCCTATTCTACAGCATTAATACAACATACAACATACAACATACAGCATTACAGCATATCCCATACATCTTTTTTAATTTCATGTAGTAAGCTGGCTTGCTGTCCTGAAAATCCTATACCGACATTTTGGTCAGCCTCCGAGTCCGAATATTGCATGGTAACCATACTATGTACCATACTCTATGTATGTTGAATTATTAATAACAAAGGTGCACCTTGGCCTGCGTGGCCCTGTGGGATTCCTGCTACTACGGACGGACTATGGATGGACTGGATCGACCTGCAATAGCCTTACATAAGGTGTTAAGGTAATCCAAGCATTAATTAAGGTGCTTTAGAGCAATTCTCATGATGTATTTCGTATCCCTTCCCTGGCTTCCCGTAGTCTCCTTGGTGGTCCCGTTACATGGTTGGCGCCTACAGCGGCGGACTCGAAATTGGTTGATGTCAGTATTACGGTGTGTGCAACGAAATGGACCTACTACCTACTACATAGCACTCCTCCGTATTCCGTATTCCGCCAGCCTGTGAGATTGCGATTAGGGATGAGGTACGATTGGTACGGCTCCTACGGCTGGGTACGGGGGTGTCCGCTTAATTCGGTCGGTAAGGGTCCAGAGAGGGTCGGACTCAACCTGCGTTACTGTATCAAGTAACTACAGTAATGAATGAAATCCTAATCCTTCTTCAGTTCTCGACAGATACTTTCTGAAACCGTATCAATTGTTGAGATATGGCTGGGGATGTGGAATACGGGATGGGCTTCAACTAAACCTTTCCCTCATAGGAATCTGCTTTCTTAGTCTTCTCGATTTGGCCATCGGCCACCTGTGTGTTCCCACAATGGTTGTAAAAAAGTCTTGGAAGTTTCACATTACACTATAACGTCAGATGGGCTTCAATAATTTCATGTTTTCATTCGGACTTTTCTGTCGCGAAGTGATAATGATCGTCCGGAACATCTTATTGAACGTGCGTGTGTGCCATCAATGGTTGAGGCCGAAGGCATAATCCTCTTCCCGTAACAGTCGATTTAACGAAACAATAGACGATAGCCTATCCGATCTCTGACGGAGCGCCGAGAAGGCTGTTTCGATTCTCGCGATTCCTTGTTCCTCGTGGATTAATATTAATAGTAAGATGAGCAAAGTATGTATCTTAGATCTAGGAATAGAGACTAAGAACGGGACGACCCTTCTAGAAGACCATCTAATCTATCATCTCCTTCAAGAGCCGGAGGATTATCAGCGTCCAAGATCCCAAGAGTCATGGCAATCTACCAATCTACGTGTGCGATGCTCGGAGTTACCAAAAAAGATAAAATTCTTATTATTACCGTTCTCCGTTTGAAAGTGATCTGAATAAGTTCCTGGGCTTGGCCTTCCAATTTTCCCATGCGCCTCGCGCCGTTGGTCAGCAAAATTGACTTATCTACTGTCGTATCGCCGCGCTTCCGGGTCTGCAAGTCTGCAACTCCCTCGATGGACAATGCAATATTAACTGACACGAAACACTTGGCAGCCAAGCCCTCTCACTCAGATATGTGTTCCTTCCGCGCGCGCGTTCATGAATTAAACGAAAGACCGAGAAATGAAGTTCATGAGGAGACTAGAATTGCTTGGTATTGAAACCGGTTGACGGTCTACCGACCGATGGTTTGCTTATTGTTCCTTCAGGATGGCTTATTCGTATAGGTCGACCAACTGACAATTGCTGAAGTTTCGCCGCATCCGGTACGCTTCGATCATCGACCTACCTAATTCCCAATCGCGCCGCGCCCATGATCGACCAAGATGAGGATTTATTTGCCAATCTATAGCTGTATAGCCGTTTCGCCAAGCAGATTCGTAAACACCTACGCATACAGATACACAAGATCGACTTATTAGAAACGACTACGATTCGATTTGCCAAGGGCCAAGGCGGCGGCACCGCTGCTGAATGTTTGTCGTAGGAAGCATTCCACCGCGGTAGTCGAAACTCCCACTCACTAGCTGCCCAAGCCCATGTAACGCCGACGACGTGTAAATTGTACCATACGTACTACCTGACGTTAGAGTACATGGGCTGGCCTTTTGGGCTATCTTTTTTAGTTAACAAGGCTTCGGAATGTCCCGCGATTCCCGAATACAATGACCGACTTACACCACAGTGAACCCGCATAGAGGCAGGCTCATGTGCCAAGAAAACAGATGCGCAGCTGTGAATCAGATCCTAAAATAATATGCATAGGTGAGATGCGCGTAGTAGGGAATACCCTTCCAAGCTTCATACATTCGTCAGAAATCAAAACCGAGCTCGGTAGACCTTAAACCATAGACTAGCACTTGCTGGCTCGGCTGTCTCGATTCGGTTTGAACTGGAAATGATGAAGGCCGCCAAAAATACACCAAAGGGAAAAGAAATAAAAATAAGAATAAACCGTCTGGCAACCGTAAACGGGTCTTTTATTCCGACATAGGCAAAGGTAGCCGTAGGGTTAACCGGTAGCTGCTGGTGCTAGCTTACCTAGCTACCCACAGCGTACTATGATATACATTACCTTAGCTTATTAGTGAATAATAATGAAATACCTAGTTGTCTTGCATAATAACAATGTAGTTATGTACTCTAGCTAGCTTCATCTCACTTCCTGCGTCTGCAACGGAACGTTTTCTATTCCATCGCGGCATGGGAACCCTGTCCGTTGAACCTGTAGGTGATCCCGCCCTTGGCGGACTTTCGCCTGCTAGCCTCCCCCCAGTCTATTCCCCTACCTATCCTTTCACAAATCGAAGCTAAGGAAGTAGGGGTAGGCAAGGTTGGCACAGGTAGGCTGAGAAACGCAGCTCGCGGTTGGCTCGTCCGGCGTGGGTGAAAGGGCCCTCTCCCAACACCGATGTAATGCCCAGAGATTCTTGGTTGTCTTGGGGGGGCAAAACTAATCCATGGGATCTACCACCATCTACCTACGAATTCGCAAGCCGTAGCCGCGGAATATGTTGTACATAGGCTCAGTTCAACTTACACTAGATACATACACCTACTTACACTACGCTACGCTACCTGGCTACGCAGTAATCAAGAAGATTCGTTTGCGTGCCCACCCCCGTTTTTTTTTTTCTTTCGCCCTTTTCCTACTTGAGTATTACCGTGCTTCACCATCTGGGTTCTTAGAGGACCCTATTCAGGCCAAAGCAGGCGGGTAGTTCAGTCACCCCCCAGCCAATCCACAGGCTCCGTCATTGTTAGCATGCCTGGGGCGCCATTAGCCCGTGATGACATCCATCAACAAGTATATTCCCGGCTAGGTTTGCTGTAGAAGGACTAAGTACATTTCCTTCGCTTTGGGCTTCTACTTTCAACACTCGCAAAGGCCTACTCTGTTCACACTTCCCTCTCTCCCATCTTCTCTCTCACATCCCACCAGGCAATGATAAGCCAACCCACCTGTACCTTACCAACTCCATCCTTGAGTTGAAGTCTTTAAACCTCCCACGTTCCCCCTTCCCGTTCCGAGTGCTTCCGTTTGTCTCGTCAACTTCTTATACTAAACCAAACCAAACCCTACCGCCATACGGGAGTTTAACTCTAACTCCCATATCCATCCATACATATTACGAAGTATACAGTATATACTTTTTCAAGCTAGCCAGCCTCGGGTTGATTTCAGCTACAGCAGCGGCTGCACGGCAACAACAACATTTAACAACAAACGGCATTATCAACAACAATAATAATAACTTAAACCTGACCGGATCGGTTTAACTCAACGTTGATCTGTTCAACTGCCAAAGTACGTATTTTGCAACTATCACTTAACAAGTAGGTTACCCTTTGCGCCTGGCGGTTTTCTGTCAAGAAACACGACTTACACCTAACTTAGCCATCCATCTCCGATAGTCTCCATCAAAGGCAGGGCCTTTTCCCGGTCAGACTCTATTAGCCGCATAGCACCGCCGAGAGGTATTCGCGCTGCACTGTGCGATCTAGTCCCAGCCTTTCAAGCCCTTGAGCCCTTGGTCTGCATTTTGGTGCCGACGGGTGATCACCGCGCAAATCGAAAAAAATAATAATACGCCAACCATTGAAACTCAATTCGCTTCCATTTTTTTGCGGCTCCTCGACGGGGTAAGAAAGAAGCAGAAAAAAGAGACCAGTCAAACCAGAGGGTTCTCAAACCACAATCGCCTCAAGAGCTAAAAAAAGGAATTTTCCAAGCGAAAATCCGAAAAATCTCCACTCAAACAATCGCTATTTGTCTTTTCTTGGACAAGAGAACTCCTTTCATCTATTTGGCCTTTTTTAAAAAATTCTAAGTCTCTTCATTTCCATTGTCGCGAAAGCGGTCTCCGGTCTAGCCTCGGTCATAGTTCGAACCTGGAAATCTGGAAATAATACATCACTTCCACACTTCCCATACGACCCATATCCGTACCCGTCACCTAAGCTACTTTTACTCTACTTTACTACTTGACCACTTACACACTTACATACTACTTACTACTCTTACTCGTTCCGGCTGGCCTACTTTCCAACTCTCTTCTCACGCACTTTCTCACTTCCTCTTACATACGACATTACTTTACAAGACTGACCTAACCCTTGGAGATGCGTGCATAAGGATTTGGTTACGTACCTTAACCAGCAGCCGTAGCAGCGTATTTCATCTTCCCTCCCCCGTCCCCCGGTCCGCTGCAACGCAACGTCGACCTACTAAGCTTATTAGCTACCAATTCGTTACTCGGGCCTTTGTTTGTCTACCCCCTTGACCTTTAGGACCTTGACGCCCACGTTCCAGCGCAGCAGCCTCGAACTGAACCTTGGACTGTCACTGTCCTGTCACTGCACCACCAAAATCCGAGCGCACCAACCGCTCCTTTGAAACCCGCGACCCTCGAAACTGGTTTATTGAATGTCAATCGTTTTTTACGTACCGAGCATTCCCGATCTACCTCAACCTCTTCCTCTCTCTTCCCTTTTCTACCCGTTCGGAAAACCTTGATCGCATACCGCACAATGTTAATTGACGGCGAGAAATACGCTTGTGAAGCTTGTGTAAGGGGACACAGGGTTAGCAATTGTCAACACTCAGGTGAGTTTTTGAAGTTTTTGAAGTTTTGCGATCCAATTATTACCGCATTGGCCGTTTTTTTTTTCCAATTCACCCCTCCAAAGCCCTCTACCACTTTTGGTCTTGCTTTGCTTTTTTCTCCCCTTGCCGCCGAGAATTCGTTCCGGCTGCCCCGCGGTGGTAGCAGTAAGGCGCAAAAAAAGCCCATTAAGCCTTCAGGGGAAAGGAAAATCGAGCAACCAGAAAAAGAAGAGAGAATGCAAGTTGGAGTTGGAGCTGAGCGTTCAGGTCCGTTCAGCTTGGAGACACAGCTTTGGAGATCTTCAATGTACTCCAACATTAACCTATTTTACCAAATTTACCTATCATATCTATCAATTCGTCGCAATTTAAAGAGAGAGAGCCATTGACTTACACATGTTTGCGCAAAACCCCCGTTCTAGACCGACCGCTCCAGCACATCAACAAAAAAGGCCGTCCAGTATCGCAATGTCAGCATTGCCGCGCTATGCGCAAGTCGCGATCGTCTCACGTCAAATGCGACTGCGGCGAGAAGACGCACAAATGCGCCCATCTAAAGCAAACGCTTGAAGGACACAAGGGTGAGCGCCAAACTTTTCCCCCTATTATCCAATTAAGGAGCGCATGAAACAAAACATATACATACATACCATCAACTATAAGTCTACATACACATACACACATGAGAAACAAAAAAGAGAAACGACCAAGTGTCTGACCTGAAATCTTCTGTTCCCCCCGTTCCAGACAGCTGCTGCTGCAACCACGGCGGCCGATGCACCTGCTCGCACAAGAAAGAGCCCTCCCTCGACACAGTCCCCGAATCCGACCTCTCCGACGACGCCTCCGCCGAACCCTCCCTCGCCACCGCCTCGAAACCGAAACCCGCCCCCCGAAGACGGCGCACCAATACCGCGCACTCCGAACCCATCCTCTCCTTCGACGAGAACGGCCACCACCGCCCCTCCCAGCGCCACACCAAGGCCTCCCAGAAGAGCGGCGCCCCCTACCTCGCCCGCGGCTCCTCCTCCTCCGCCTCCATGCACCGCACAGGCAGCGCCAGCAGCCTAGGCGCCAAGTCCTCCTCGCGCGCCACCACCACCGGCTCTTCGTCCCCCGAACGCATCGCTAAGTCCGCGCAAGCCTCCCCCTCCATCGACGGCTCCTCCTCTTTCGCGCACCTGAACGGACAATTACCTCCTCTGGATCTAAGCGGGATCCGGTACCAAGACTACTCGACCTCGACCTCGTCCTCAACAACGACGTTCGATCTGTTCAGCGGCGTAAGCGCGGACTACGAACCCCCGATGTTCAGCGCAGGCCTGAGCGCCGCCTCGGTCGACTGGGCGCAGTACGACGGGCTCGAGTTAAAAGGCGAGTCGAGCGGTCTAACACCCTCGAGTTTCGACCAGACGCACTCATACCTAGGCGGTCTGGACTTCGGGGCCGGGTCAACAGAACCGACACTGACGTCGAACTCAGGTGACGTGAGCGAGACGGAGGACTTCGTATCCGCGTTCAGCGAGTCGGCGTTCGACGGCTTCCGCGGGAGTTACCTGGGCGGCATGTCGCAGTCCGGGAGCATGTTGACAACGGGGACGTCCGCGAGTGCCGCCGACTTGAGTAATCTGGACTTCGACCAGTTCAAGGCGACGAGCAAGCTGTTGTCCACGCAGTCGTCGTTCGATGAGGGGAGTTCCGTTTTCCCTTGGGTCGACGACGAGGCGTGTTGGGGCATGAACAATTTCACTGATGGGATCACGCATTCGCCTGATCCTGTCGCCTCTGGGCTGTGGGATACTGCGTAGACTTACATGACACCCACACTCACACTTGCACCCGCACCAGCACCAGCACACGAACTCCAGTACACCCTAAAGCAAAGTGCGATGCAAAGCGCAAATCAAGGGGAAGAAGACGAAGCATGAATCATGCGCGCGAAAACATAGATTTGTGTTTCTGTGAATTTTTTTCTCTTTTCCAGCGTTCTCGAAACGAAACATCCCCATAATGCGCTGCGCTGCATCATCTTTTCGATCGATCATGATACCACGCGCCTATGACTATACATATATCTAAACATCGTATACCCCAAATAGGGAGAAAAAGAATCTTAAGTTTTCTCTCTCTTCACATACATTTTCCTTCCTCATCATCAACAACATCATCGTCTGGTATTTGAAATGGTATATTTTCCAACATATATTCCCTTACATATTCCTGTTTATTTTTTTTACTCTCGTCATCAAAGTTCTCAAAGAAAGATGGTTCATCAAACGGATATGGCGCGGATTGCGAAAAAAAATTCACTCCTGTGTGGTTATTCCTGTTTTATCTTATATCTTGTCTTGTCTGGGAGTGTGGGGAGAAGAAACTGGCATTTGAATCTCTTGGGTGGCAGAGCTTTATGAACACTATCGGGTTCTTCGGATCAGGCGTTTCTTGTTCAGGGGGCAATATTTGATTTCTGCTTGAAATTCATCATCGTATATCTCTTCCATCCATATGTCTTTTTTCTCTGTCTCTTCCATTTCCCCGTCTCATATAACAACGGGGAAGCGAAAGAGAGCGTCATGAAAACCTGTCTTTTCCAAGTCGTACATATTTTACCTACCTCCAACAGCATATGTTTTGCGCCTCTTATTTTTCTCACCCTGCCGTTACAGAGTTCTAGAACAAAAAATTTACCCCCAGACCCTCAACGGGCTGAGGATAGGTGTGACGAGAGGCGGTCTGTTTCAGAAAAAAATAAACCACGCAACGCAAAAAATTACCTTGTTCCTGCACATAGAGATTAGACAGTAGAGAGAGCACACACACACACAAGGGAGAGGGAAAGGGAAAGCCTATCAAGAGAAGGCGTCGGTACATCGGTTAGGAAAGGCAGAAGAGAAAAAAAGAGAAAGCGAGATAGGGGATGGAGGGGGAGGGGGGAAAAGACCAAATCGGAGTCGCTCGCTGCGGGATAATCTCACGATTTCTTCTTTCCTTTTTCTTTTTCCTCTTTCGCGCTTTTTTTTTTTAATGTTCTTGGCCTGTGTGGTACGGTATATACTTGCCTCATTCGGTATATTATTTTCTGTTGTTCTTGCTTTCGCAGATGTAGCTCAATGCTATTATAACAGCCTTGCTATTACACCATTGGACTGGATTATTCCTCGTCATCTTTTTTCGCAACAAGCGCGGAACGCTTCTTCCCATGCGTCGATCAGCTGACAACAAGCTTCGCGACTCGGACCGGGGGGTATGAGTTGTGTGTGCTGCATTAAACTCTCTTTCCCCCCTCGGTAGCCGCGGTGAAGAGGCTCCGTAAGTAAGCTGGTAAGGAGATCCATTAGGTTAGAGGGTTTTGGGATTGGGGAGATGGGGGTTGGTCCCGCGCGCGACAGCTAGCTCGTCAGCCAGGGGGGACCAGGGATGACAAATCCCAGCGCATCCCACTCTGCGACGTACATGACATACCAACCTAAAGTACGCGCACGTATGTACGTGCAGTTCGCAGTGCAGTAAGTTAAGTTAAGTTAAGGCAAGTTAAGAGATGAGCTGGTCCACACTGGCGCGTCCTCGTGGTCCTCAAGAAATTTAGGAAATTTTTCGTTCCTGCATCCGATGTCGCGAGAGAGCGGGTCGCGCCGAAAAGTTCCCAACGGTCATAATTTTTCTTCCCTTTTTTTTATTCTTCTTTCCTTTTCCCTGCCTGCCGGTTTCCGCTTGCCGTCTCGTGTTGTCTTGTCTTGTCTATTAAAAGAAATAGGGTCCGGGCTTCCTCGAAAAGCTCAATCCCCCGTCTCCGCGGGGATCCATTACGAGAAGGGGTTCGGCGCTGAACCGGTGGTTGCCAATGGCAGGTCTAGGAAACGTAAACGAGCAATTGGGGGCCCTTTGCCAACATTCTTGTCCCTTTCTATAATATCCCCGAGTCGGTGAAAGGGGAATAGCTATTGGCACCTACGGCACCTATGATAGGAGTGCGACGGTGGGAACATGACGGCTTCCAAGAACGAACCAAGAGATTTAAAATAAAAAAAATACCGCCGAGAAGAGGGGAGGGGAAAGCTGGTATTTATGTATGGGGCAAATAATAGATAGAGCAGAGCAAGCAAGAATTAAATACCTTACTACCTTACTCAAATCACGCTTAACAGAGTAACCGATCTTTAAAAAAGAAAGGGAAAATGTAAAAAGGAGAGAGGGATAATAGGGAAAAGAAGGAAAGAAGAAGAAAAAAGTCTCAGCAGTGACGACATGATGGTACCATCCTGATTTGATAGTTTTCGTAGTCGAATGATTTAGAGGAGGCGGCTTGGCCATGATTCGCCCTCAAATTCTCTCAAGAAGGCGCTGCCGATGGAGACGAGATCGACAGACTCTGAAACCACTTTTAGGCAAATGAGAATTAATTGCTCTTCTCTTGCTTTGTCCTACGATAATTTTCCCCTATCAAGATACAGTAAGGGGGTATCACCAAAGAGGCACAAAATGGACAAAATATACAGCAGAGTAACCCCTATATCGGATTAGTAGGTGTCTTTACATTGCTTGGCTGCGTTATTGATTTTCGTATCTGATCTGATCTTCGATGCTACATAATATGGATACCATTGCTTGTGGGCTATGGCTGTTATGGGTTATGGTTCTGATGCTAGGCCGGCCATATTTTTTCCACTATGAAACCTCCGCGGGGCTCTTGGGGGGCATTACTGATGCTTCCATCACGCAAGGAGACGATCAAAACGATGGAGGCACTAAGAACGAAACACTCCACCCGTGTTACTAATTACCTAAGAGTTAGACCACGTCGTTTGCCTTCCTTCGAATCTCCATAATCTTGGACCCGAGGGTTCTACGACAGTACAGTATGATACGCATGTCGATCTCGTCGCGCACTTTGTCGACATAGCTGGGCGTCTTTTGCATCTTCTGCATGTTGTTCGAGCATTGCGACGTGGCTCGGGGCTTTGTTCATGTGTTATCAACCCCATTCCCAACATATCGGAAAACTCCCAATGTTGAGTGTATCTTTCTGAGGGCATCCATACAACTAATGAACAAGCCAGTTGAGCCCTGGAATTATATAGGCTGGAAGACCGGTAAGCTTACTGAACGCCCCTTCTGAAGCATGGGTACCTAGGTACCTCGACCGGCAATCTGATAAACGTGCTGCAGAAATGTTCACAAAACGGAATCTACTCGGCCACGGACTTTCTTTGGGGGCATCCGAATACTGCGCGTCGCGAGACCGGGCAAAAACGGTTGCTGCGCGATCTCCATCTCGATGTACCTATTTCCGGTACCTGATAGCTTGCGCGATTCCCTGATTTTCCGTAAGGCTTCCTGCCAGGTGATCGATCGGACGAAGCTAGTCGTAAGTAAGGCGGGTAAGCACTTAAACCTCGGCCTGTTCGGAAACCAGTTCAAACCACTATTCCTAACACGCCCTCGACGCCCACAATCTCAACACATCCTGATACAGTGGCGTATTTCCCCGAGTGCACTGTACATGCACCAATTATCTGAAAAATGTAGTATTTACGCTCCAGCTGTACCCTGGGTTGGAGATCCAAGTTCTACACCAGCATTACAGGCTTGACATACGACCACTTGCCCTTTTGGGAGTTTACCGGAACATGATTGGCGCGTCGAATATGCAAGTCCATTTCATTATATGCAGGTTCCTGTTTCCCAATCGCGCACCGAAAATATACAGATTTTAAGCTTAAATTCGTATTTGAGAGGGCAGGTATTCTCGAGTTATTTTTTTCTTGGTGATATTGAGAGTTTAAGGAAGAATCGCCGTGACTGGTGATCATCAAAATCACGTTACTCCAGTTCTACAGTCAACCCACATAAGCTAAATAGACAAGTTACAAGATACTGTAATGTGTTGTGAGACGGGATTTTATTGAATACTACCTTAAAGGCAGTTTCATGTGCTAATTAGCTAGTCCAATACAACTTGGCGATTCCCTACGATCGCATTGATACGCGCCCTTTTTGCAGCATTGGGTTACCAACGACTAGAAGGTATATGCTGTTGGGTTTGGCGAACTCATACGCGTGATCTCAATTCGTCTAGCAATAGACCAAAAGCCGTCAGAACGCACGACTGACTTTGGTGTTATCTACCTACGATAGCCACCTCGCGTAGTTACCGAACTCATAGTGAGCGGGCCGTAGATAGCTCACTCGAAATATGCTCATTCCTCGGTCGCATAGAAAAGGCTCGGTGACTAAAGCATAGTGGTAACCAGTGTTGATACCCAGATCTTCATAATGCTGACACATTGCATTGTTTACAGCCAATTTGCTGGTAACACCAGAAATTAAATTTTTTTGTGGTCGGTATCCTTTCAATCAACCCTCATAATGTCGCCTGTCAATCCTCATTTAACGTCGTTACATATGATACGGAGGGTGATGATAGAACGTATGGTTCGCCGAAAGTCCCTCCGGTTGGCGAGCTATTTGATGCATCCCACCATAGGATGGCGCAGCCTGTCGTAGCGGACTTGGAATTGGGTGCTGATCAGGCATCGTGCCATTCTATCGCATGTGAATGCCAGCCAGCACATTCAAGTAACCGTTTCGCGTCAGGGTGCGAGGATCAAACCCAACATCGCTGTAACTATCACTCGTCCTGAGGGACGTAGGCTCTAGGCTCTTCTCAGGCTTGGCAGTATCCATTTCCGTTGCTAGATCCGCAAGGTGTTGCAGACTTTGATTCGCTGCGGCTTGAGCGGTAGAGGGTCGAAGATGGTCTGAAATGTGTCCTCGAATGACGCCGTCCCAGGTTGACGGAGCAAGATTCGCGTCAACAAGTTGCTTTAAAAGGCCAGTAGCCTCATCCCGCGTCTTTTCAACCTTGGCGAGCTCGATTAGTGATAGTGTTGTAAGGCAGAAGAAGTGGTGGTTCAATGGGCTAAGCAGCTGCGTGTTTGTAAGTAACAAAGTCACGACCTCCTTGCATGGCCACAGGATATCAGTAGACTTCGCATTGGTCTGGAAAAGATACGCAAGCAATCTACAATGCCAGTAGACCAAATGTAAGATCGGATGAGTCGTTGGTGAGATACTCTGAGGTAGAATCTCTCGGAAAAGCTCGATGGAAAGGTTGAAGAATGAACTCAAGATTGGCGCAGCTCCAGATTCCGGGGAGAGAACCTTCGGAGAAGCCAAGGAGACCGGTGCGAAGTGTCCAAGAATGTTGGATAATCCTAATCATACCTAGTAGTTAGTACTGTACACGTGATATTGGTGATGATTTACTTACGCGCTAGATGGTACACATTTTCACCTAGTACCGAGTTCAGGCTGGGTAGAATAACTACGCTGTCATTCGGAATGAATAGAGGGCTTGCAGTTGAGATGGCGTTCCACCGATCCAGCATGATCAACGTCCACCAAGCTCGAATTGCAATGTTCTCGCTCGAATCCGGTTCCATCTGATTATCTGGAGTCGTTTCTAGGCCTGAAACATGCAGTCTCATCGTATAAGCGAGACCCACAGCTCGTCCAAGTATGGATGATTTGGATGGGCCTCCATGCTCGCCTTTCAATGACGGCACCTCGTAATTATCGGTCATTAACGCCGTCAGGATCAGTGTTTGAAGATGTACAAGATTCACGATTGGTGTTCGTGCAGTCGAGTCGGACTCCCATTCCGCGATCATGCGTGTAACAGAACCAATATCGGCAGTGGTATAGAGGCCAGGAACTGAGACAAACGACTGCATACTAAGATATAGGGCCTCGATAAATGCGTCGCGGAGGGGAGGCGGGCACTGTGCCAACTGCCCTTCGACACGTGCCTTGCTTGCTGCAAGTAGAGGGAAACAAGGATGGACAATATTAAGGTAGGCGCTGAACGCAGTCTCGTCTAGCTCGCGGGTTGATCCATTCTGGTTCAGGTCGACCGACATGTTTTCCCCAGCAGTGGCCGGACGTGATGCCACTGTTGAATCGGGTTTGGACAATGGCTGAGGTGCTAATCCATTAGCAGAGTATGAAGTCTTGCTAAAACTTCCAGATGGAGTTTGATAAGGTTGGATTGGTCGTGGTTCAGAACTCCAGGTACCCTGTCGCGAACTGTTGGGTGTTGCGAATTCGCCACCAGATATACTAGAATACGGCCTCTTGCGATTATTATCGTCCGGTTGCCCGGTGGGGCTGAAGACATCCATCGAGTCTCTCCTAGCGCCGTTCAAGAGCTCAGTTAGAGTATCCATGTTACTCCTGTCTACACTATTACCCCCATCGCTTGCCAACTTCCCTTCAATATGGTTTATTCGATCGGCAAGCTCTTTGATATATCCTTTACTAGGCCCACGCTTTTGTGGGATTCTGCTAAAGAGACAACGGATGGCAGATCGCCGACAGTTTGAACAGGGTTCTTCACCACTTTCCAGAGCTGCGTCGCACTTCACTTTCTTCCTCCTGCATTCGTCGCAAGCGCGTGACACTTTAGATCTCTTCCTAGGCGGGACGTCTGGCATCCCCGAAGCTTGTGCGGCGTAGTGTTGAGCAAGCTGCTCCATTGTTCCCTGAGGCTGCATGTGTGCAGGATGCTGTTGCATATGTGGCTGTTGCGGTGCTATGTGTAGCTGCTGATGTTCCTGTGGATGGTGATTAGGTATATAGTGATGTTGTGCCTGTTGATCTTGTGGTGGAAGAGGTTGGAGCGGCTGGAGAGGCCGTTCATGATGGACGGCAGATGGATCGTGGGCGTTCATGGACGGATCATCATGGGGCAAGTGCTCGGTATGTTGTTCGTGTATATGATTATTGTGTTCCGGTATATGCTCTTGCTGTAGACCGTCATTCTCTAGCTGAGTTTCTTGCGATACAGATTGCATCAACGCGTTTCTAAGGTTGGACTCCTCGCGAGATTCAACAGGTGCGGCAGGCATGCCTTGACTCATTTCTTGACTTAACTGGGCAGCCAGTCGCAGCTCATCGGCGCTTGTGATGGATGGTCGGACATCGTGGTGGAGGGTCGTGGAAGCATCGAGATCTTCAGGCTGGGCCTGCTGTTGCTGCTGCTGCTGCTGGTCTGGATGTGAATTAGATGTTATTGCGCCATCTTGTCCCTCTGTAGTGGACGTAGGATACTGTTGTTGCGTGTCAACAACATCATTTTGCACTTCAGGCTCAGTCTTAGCGCCTTGGAGCATAGGATCTATGTCAGGCATGATGAAAATTGCCCCCAAATTGGGTGTGTCGAGTGTTACACAGTCGGCGACGATGCGGGAGCTTAATATGACGCTTCATGTGATGGAAAATGAATTGCGCGTGAGTTTGACGCGCGAATTAACGCGATTTTAATGAAATTGTTGTTTTTCGCCACTTCTCGTCGAACTCAGGTTGTGTTGATGCACTTGCGACTTTGTGCGGTATGGCAAATTTGTATTGTCTCGTCACCTGCGCGACTAAAAAAAAAACATTAGAATCACACAGCAACAGCATGGACGATGAAGGCGACAATGTAGGAATTTGCGCTTCATAGTTCAATCAAGTACCATTCAAGCCTATATAAACCATTGGCATATGGCAGTGCCAACAAGGGCGCGACAGGTAATGGTAGCTCCATTTCTACTAGTGAATGCGACCAAAAGTTGTGAAAGGGAAAATTATTCGTATAAAATAGAAATCAGACATACCTGCGACGAGTCTCTCAATAATATGGGGATGGAAAATAGATGAACGGGTTCCGGATTTGCCCAGAAAACGGAGGAGGAAGAACCTGAATAGCCGATGTGCTTTGGTTTTTTTTTACCCAGCAAGCTATTTTTTTTGGCCGGTGCTGGATTTTTTCCAAGCTTCGCAAGCCGTTATCCGCAATGCGCAGCAATCCGAATCAATCCCAAATTCTCGGAGACGGGAAAAAGTTTCTTGTTGAAGATGATCAAATCAGGTGTGGCGGCGTGGAAGAGGAGTTGGAAAAAGAATTTTGCGGGGATGGGATCAGCGAAATTTTACATTTTAGTTATGTCCAGCACAAGCTCTCCTTCCTTCTCTTCATTCTCTTCACCACACGATAGCCCCACTTTGACAAACACCCACGGAAATTGAGAAGGCAGGTACGAAATACATCGGTACTTGAACATCTCTGCATGCATGACGTTTTTCAATATCACACCAAACTGGGTTAGGTTAGGCAAAGTATCCACGTACCCAAGTACTTCCAGGTTGACCTCGGAGTATCTCCATCGTTTACAATCTCAACAAAGAAATTAGAATATTGCCGTCGCTTTTAAAATTCAAACAGTATAATCTTTTGAGAAGCGTATGATGCTCGACTTATCGAAGACAACATGACACTACAGTATGGATCTACCTATATTGTTAATTCAATACAGCATAGGGAGATTTGATCTGTCTATTACCACTCATCCATTAAGTCAACACAGGTTCGATGTGGCTTCAGGACACAAGATTAGAAGCAGGGTGACTTCAGATCTATTTTTTCCACCTCAAAATGAGGCTAAGGGATGATTATTATTAAATGTCTTCCTATATTTGGTCTAGTAGTCTGCACGCTTATCATCGACAAGGCACTTTCGCTGTAATGGCCCCATCCTTCTTAACCCGAGACTCGCTATATCTTCTGCTTTCTACTGGTGAAGGAGACCGAACTACATGAAGTTATCTACTCGGATTTAACGAGATATCTCGGATGACAACGTATTTTCTAGCTATATACTCGTTTATCCGACGTTACCGAGTTGAGAGGTTCAAAAGAGAAGGAATCTTGAGTCACAATGGTTTCCCCATTTCACCGTTAATAGTATAAGCTTGGATGGATACTATATGTATTTTATTAGTAAGACTACAGCTTCTTTTGGGGGGTTCTAAATATCATTAAGGGAACCTTAGAAGTCTTAAGGTATATTTGTATAGCTGCGGTTGGCTTGACGACACTCTACCATCGGCTCCAACAAGATATCTCACGCTAGCAATCCAATAAAACCTTCCAAGGTTTAATTCAACGGACATTATATGGTCGGTGGAAGGTGGAATGGGGGTTATTATTCCCTATTACAGTGCATAAGACGATACCGGGCATCGGTAATCGACTCAACGGGCAGTCAATAATACCTATTAAATACCTTAAACCCTGCCGACATATTCCGAGTCGCCGATCTAGATAGCAATAGGGTATCCTTTTCATCATATCACATCAACATCACCTCCAAATCCGCCATCATCTTGATTTTCGTCTCTCCTTTTACTCCAGAACCCCTTTCCGTAACTAACAAGTATCTCTTCACCCTTCCCGATCCCCGCCCCAGCTTTCTTTCCAGCGTTCTTCCCAGCAGGAAGAACGAAAACAGCCATACATCTCTCACCCCGTCTTGAATCCCAACATTCTCTGAATTCGCTGTTCGGCCGCGCAGCGATGCCCCTGTAGTCATTTACGAAGCGAGCCTCATTGCCTGCCTTTTCCGCATCAACAGCTAGTGCTCCGTCGCGGTCTAGCCAGAGGTCGTAGTCCGACTTTTCGTGGGTCACGCAATACGGTGGTAGGGAAGAATGCACTACAC
This sequence comes from Annulohypoxylon moriforme, assembly GCA_022695765.1. Lineage (NCBI taxonomy): Eukaryota > Fungi > Ascomycota > Sordariomycetes > Xylariales > Hypoxylaceae > Annulohypoxylon > Annulohypoxylon moriforme. Next base: position 26,008 of record MU403237.1, read on the forward strand.
CGTAGTAAGGCAAGATGAGAGATCTTGGTGGGAGCTGTCTCGCGGCGAATAATCCGGACTGCCCATTTGCGGGATGTGAAGGATCGGTGATAGGCACAATCCTCGCGACAACTGAAGGACCTCGTGGGAAATCACGCGGGATCTCTATTATGGCGTCCACGGGCCGAGTTCTTATGATTTCTTGTTGTGATTTCGTAATATGAGGGGCATAGGAGGGTTGTAAGAGATACGGTATTGCTGCCGGCCAGTTTTTGGGTGCCGCATCCTTCCCCATTTGAAGGCGATGATTGATGCTAGTCACCTCGGTTATTTCCGCTCAAGGGAACGTACCTAGTTAGGCACAGGTAACAATCCCTTCTTCATTTATGGTCTAAAGATGGAATTAGAAACGAGTAGATGAGCATGAAGATGATTTTGTGAATATTCTAGTCGACTAACGAGCAGATCTGGGGTAACCCCACAACCTTGAAAAATTGGGTTCCACTTATACCGCGTTGTTCAGCTTCAAGGTTGCGACGTAGACTTCACGGGATTGATACCTATAGTGCCTTAAGCTGGAAAACATAAAACGACAACCCACGTAAGTTATTGCGATTGAAATTATTGACATAAAAATGCTTTAAGATTTGAAAATACACCTACTTGGTACCTGGTCCATAAATGAGTGCTAAATGTTCTTAAAAAGTGATGGCCTAAGTGTACCTGCCTACTTTCTGAAATTGATCTGGATACTTTCGATGCTCAATTCAGAATAGATAACCACTCCGTTTTTAATGTTTTGAAGCATCTTCAGGCGCTCGGCTTGGGGTAGACTTGGGGGAATTGGGGTTGACGTTCCACCGGCGCCCACCAATATCCTGGGGAATAAAGTCTCCTGGTGGATTGTCCTACTAGTAGCTGGAGGGTTAGGAGCAATAGGGGTGGGTTTAGGAAGTGGCGCGCCACCTTCTTCTTCATCTTCAGATACACCATCTGGTATATATTCTCGATCGTTCGCACGGTTGTCCCCGTCGTCCTCAGAAGTAACATCCGTGTCGTCGTCACTCTCGTCGCTCTCAGCTACCTTGTAATCCATATGATCGTCATCACCTTCAGTCATGTGAGTGTCCGCCTTGCTCTCAGGCTCGTCAATTTCCATAACATCATTTAGAATCGTCTTAGAACTCATAGGGCCTCTATGGTGATGTTCAGGAATGTCAATTACCATAAATTCGGCTCTGGAAGAGCTCATTGTCTCCATATTGTCGATGGGAATCGTGTCGCGCATGATGGAAATACAGATTGTTGAACAGTAGTAAATGACCTTACCTTACCTTTGGTAGACTTACCTTCGGTCCTAGGACTTGCTGCACCACGACCTTCTAGAAATCGGGGTGTTAAGTTGGTGTGTGAAGTGGGGTTTGCGTGTGATCTTACTATTTTACAATCATATTTAAGGTATTTATAAGAATTCTATTCTTTGACGAACTTATTGATGGCAAGTGATAAAGACATTGTGACAGCCTACCAAATTCTTGGTTGGTTCATTTAGGAATTTATTAAAGAGGGACAGAGACTCCAAGGGTGGTATATAATAAATGTCTTTCTCTATGAGCATAAAGGTATTGTTTGATGAATTAGCGTGAGTTGAAAGAGATGTATGTGGTGTCGGAAGTTTAGGGAATGAAATGTCAGGTAGGTATTAATTCTATGCCGGTTTTCGACTTGGCCATATTTCTGGATTGTTAGATATTCTAATTCCCAACACCTAATTTCCGGGATAATTTCTTATTCATCCAATCGGCAATGATCCATCTAATCATATATCGAGGTATGATGTCAACGACATCTACCATCAATGCGGGCGAAAACCCGAATCGTGTGTTAGTTTGTTTCTAAAATCTACCTAAACCTCGGCCTAACCAGATCTAACCAAGTCTATCCGACGAATCTTGCTCTATCATGTACCTAGAAGCATGTACATTTATACAAGATCTACACTTACATCTTAATGTAGGTACTACTTGCAAGATGATCGACATATGTTGATATGTCATATTCTTATGATATCACTTGCCTCCATTATTCCCTTCATCGCACATGGTCGGTATACTAAATAAAGATCTATGGATATCGGATATATGGCATGTCACCAACTAATGCCTCCAGGGCTGTTCTGCATGATGCTACTTGTACATGCAGAGCCCTGGCGGTACCTACGTAAGGTACGTACCTACTAGGTCGGTAGTACAAATCTAAAGTGTTCTATGCCCAGATGATCTTCAAAGGTGTTCATCTAGGGCAGCTAGAGGTGGCGACTTCCCGTGCGATTCTCCCGTGTTGCTTCCATTTCCATTGTTATGTAACTTAATCTAGGTAACCCCACTAGGTGCGGACTGCTATTCTAGGTTTCCGATTCTCGATACTCAATACTCGATTCTCCATATTTGATCTTTTACCACCTTACATAGAATTTCTACACTCAGATCTTGTCTCTCTTTGCGACCACGTTTGCAAGATCTACTTGCTCTGATCTTTGACCTTCTCTAGTCTTCTCTGGTCTTCTCTCGTCCTTTCAAACTTTACGCCTGTAGGCGCCCTGCATATTTCTTGAAAATCTTAATATACCTAACAAAGAATTTGGGCATCGTCGCAATTGGAAGCCCTTGTTTGGGCAGAAAATAGACTAGATCCTCATGGGAAACCGAGAGTCTTGAGTTTAACTGGTAAATTGAGGGGGTTGCGGTCGAGATCAATCGAGCTCGACTTTTAGGTCGTCTCCATAGATCTCGCAGTAGCATGGAGTTAAATCAAGATTCGGCGATTGAAGCCCAGCGCAAACTTGACTATGCTTCTAACCAGTCTCCCCAGCATGGCGCGCAGTCTGCCGCTCACGTGGGAGCTTCTTCCCTATCTTTAGATGGAATTGAGAGCCACGATCAGCCCACAGATGACCTTACGCCATCCAGCAATACCCCTATGGTAGAATCCGAATCGACCCCAATACCGACCGCCGCTGAATTCCTTGGGCCGATAAATACCGATATTGCATACGATCGAGCCTCGAACATATCTTCTTCATATAGTGCAAGCTCAGATCGCCGATCTGGTCATCGTCCAAGCATTAGCGATGCCACAGATCCTGCTGATAGGGTCTTTCCTATACGATCTGCCATAAGCGTTGATGAATCGCACACGACGCCCTTAACGCCGTCACGGAATCCGGGGGATCATAGTTATTTATCCCGCCAAGGAACGACATGGGATGGTCGTCGGCGACAGAGCAATCCACATGCTTCAATTGACACGTTTGGGGAACCGCGACGAGTCAGGACCGACCAAATTACTCTTGCTTCGTCGTCGGTTGGATCACCAAATGAAAGGGATGGCGGAAGAACCCCGAAGAGGAAAGGGCCTAATCCAAGTTCTATGGGGAGCCCGCCTCCGAGACCAGACAGAATAACTTCTGAGGGACCATTGCCACTTTTTAGTTATGCATCTTCGGATAATTCCGATAGAACGAGAGAAAGCACATCTACGAAAACAGGAGAAAGCCATCCTGAAGACTCTTCCGCACCAAAATCCCCCGGCGAATTCAACGACACGAATGATAATTTGATGACGGTGCGTTTCCGTCACGTGGTGACTGAGGAGGGCCATGCTGTTATTACAGGCCGAGACGGCGCCTTAGAGCGGTGTGAAGATGAGCCAATTCATACCCCTGGGGCTGTCCAACCTTTTGGCCTTCTTGTCGCTTTCACAGAGGAGACGGACGGGAGATTGACTGTTCGATGTGTGAGTGAAAATTCGAAGAAGATTATCGGCTTTTCTCCCCAGGAGTTGTTTCGACTTGAAAGTTTTACAGAAATTTTCACCGAAGAACAAGCCGACAATCTTTTAGATCATGTCGATTTTATCCGGGATGACGAGGCGGATCCCGCTACCAACGGACCTGATGTATTTAGTATATCTGTACGGCCGCCTCAGAGAAGGACGGTCAAGCTTTGGTGCGCTATACATGTCAACCGCAGTCACCCAGATTTGATCATATGCGAGTTTGAGTTGGAGGATGATCAGGAGCACCCCCTCCGGCCACCGGGTGAGCTAACTCCTGACGAACCTGAGGACACGCTTTGCCAAAATCCATCTTCGGAAGAACTTCACGAAAGCACTGAAATCAGTAGCAGACCTCTTAGGATACTCAGAAGCGCGCGTCAAAGACGAGGGGAAGCCGGTGCGATGCAAGTTTTCGATATAATGTCTCAAGTCCAAGAGCAGTTGGCATCTGCACCGAACTTGGAGAAGTTCCTTAAAATCTTGGTGGGAATCGTCAAAGAGCTCACTGGATTTCACCGGGTTATGATATACCAATTCGATGCGGCATTCAATGGAAAGGTCGTGACCGAACTTGTTGACCCTGCGAAGACTCGCGATCTCTATTATGGATTGCATTTCCCGGCTTCCGATATCCCGAAACAGGCGCGCGATCTCTATAAACTGAACAAAGTACGATTGCTTTATGATCGAGATTTAGAGTCTGCGAGACTTGTTTGCCGGTCTGAAAAAGACCTAGAACGACCTCTTGATCTCAGCCACGCTTATTTACGCGCGATGTCTCCCATTCATCTCAAATATCTTACTAATATGGCAGTCCGGTCCTCTATGTCTATATCAATTAATGCATTCAATGAGTTATGGGGGCTTATCGCGTGCCATAGCTATGGCTCCAAGGGGATGCGGGTCCCGTTCCCCATTAGAAAGCTTTGTCGACTCGTGGGAGATACAGCATCGCGCAACATAGAGCGTCTCTCCTATGCATCTCGCCTACAAGCAAGAAAATTGATCAATACTATGCCGACCGATAAAAACCCATCAGGATATATCACGGCCTCATCCTCGGATTTAATAAAGCTTTTCGATGCTGATTTTGGCATGTTGTCTATACGAGGCGAGACCAAAATCTTAGGGAAGATCGAACAAACTCAGGAAGCTTTGGCCATGCTGGAGTATTTACGTTTAAGGAGCTTTACTTCTGTTTTGACGTCGCAGGATATCCGCGAGGATTTTCCCGACCTCCGTTATCCTCCTGGCTTTGCTGTCATCGCCGGACTTTTGTATGTTCCTTTAAGCGTGGGCGGCAATGATTTCATTGTATTCTTCCGAAAGGGACAAGTTAGAGAGGTAAGATGGGCGGGTAACCCATACGAAAAGGTCGTCAAAGAAGGTACATCGAGTTTTCTGGAACCGCGATCGAGCTTCAAGGCATGGCATGAGATTGTCATCGGCAAATGTAGGGAGTGGAATGAGGAGCAGGTGGAGACAGCGGCGGTGTTGTGCCTGGTTTATGGTGAGTATTTTGATCATACCTTGGTATTATTCGTAAACGAAGGCATTTTCTTACATTAGCCTAGGCAAGTTCATTGAGGTTTGGAGACAAAAGGAGGCGGCATTGCAAAGCAGCCGACTAACTCGACTATTACTGGCGAATTCGGCACATGAGGTTCGCACACCTCTAAACGCCATCATCAACTGCTTAGAAATCGCCATGGAAGGGCCGCTCGACCATGAAACCCGCGAGAACTTAGCGCGGTCTCATTCGGCGTCCAAATCACTCATATATGTGATCAATGACCTCCTTGACCTCACTAACATGGAAGAGGGTCAAGATTTGATTAAAGACGAAGTCTTGGATTTACCGGGATGTATTAAGGAGGCCACGGAACCTTTTAAGGTAGACGCGAAACGAAAATCTTTGATGTTTGAAGTTGTTGAACATCCAGGCCTTCCTCGATACGTACATGGCGATTTTCGTCGGGTGCGACAGGCAGTCGCGAACATAACGGCGAATGCTATAAAACACACAAGCAAGGGTTCAGTGACCGTTGAATCGTACGTCACCGAAGTCCTTGAGACACGCGTCAAGGTTGAAATTGTTGTACAAGATACAGGTCATGGTATGAGTAATGAAAAGTTGGACAATCTGTTCCGAGACTTGGAACAAGTAAGCGCAGACGTGGACGAGTCCACGTCTGTTGAAGAGATTGAGAAGCCGGGCGAGGGCCGAACGTTGGGATTAGGCCTTGCAGTTGTTGCGAGAATAGTGCGAAACATGAACGGTCAGCTCCGGTTGAAATCAGAGGAAGGAAAAGGATCAAGATTTGTAATACAACTTCCCTTCGACATACCTACTGGGGAGTCACTCGACAAATTCGGCGCCAGAAGCGCATTCGTCAATCCCAAGGTAATCTCGAGCATTTCTTCCGTCACGAAGACCATGCCGTCGATGGATACGGATGAAGTCATGCTTGTTGATATAGGAAGCTCAAACTCGGTTAATGCTCAGAGGCGCGGGAGCACCGAAAGGAGGAGCATTGATGAGACGAAAAGTATCAGTAGCGCGAAAAGCGCTGCTAGCAACAGTGGCCAGAGCAACAAGAGTGATGCCGATCGCTTAATTGACGCAATTCAAACACCTCTGACTATCGGGGGACTCGACGAAAAGACGGGCAGTGTAAAGCATATAAGTCCTAAGGAACGTCAAGATTCTCGTCATGTTAGCGCCATTTCCTTGCCAGGTCCGAGCACGATCAATGCGCTCACTACCGATGGGGGTAGTTTAGAGCGACCGACTACCTTGCAGCGATCAAGTTCAGCAATACTAGATGGATCATACCATGTCACAGATACAAAAACGTCCATTAAACCTGTAAAGGTGCCGGATGAGTATTTTGATCGACCACTAAGATCTCCAGCTAGCCAAGCATCCAAGGTGCTTTTCGAAATTACCGGAGGTGCTAAACCTAACGGAGGGCAAACTAACGCACCTATGTTAGGCCCCCCTACGCCGCAGCTGAATAAGTTGAAAGTGCTTGTGGCAGAGGACGATCCGATCAATATGAAGATCCTTACGAAGCGTCTAGAGAAAGCTGGACACGAGGTCTACCATGCTGTCAATGGCGAGGACTGTGCTGCTGTTTATAGGGAAAAGCCCGGTGCTTTTGATGTTATTCTTATGGATATGCAGGTCAGTTTTCTTATTTAAAGGTGTATGAAACATAAAACTAACCCTCAAATGTTAGATGCCTATCGTCGACGGTCTTAGTAGCACTAAGATGGTACGAGCTTTCGAGAAAGGAGAGAAGTGCTTGGAGCTCTCAGCTATGGCTGCCGCTCATAAGAGAACCCCAATTTTCGCTGTATCGGCTTCTCTTTTAGAACGCGAGAGTCCGACTTATATCGCAGCCGGGTTCGATGGTTGGATCCTTAAACCGATCGATTTCAAGCGACTTAATGTTCTACTCGATGGGATTTCCAAAGACGACATTCGGGTAGGGTGCTTTTACGTTCCTGGGAAATGGGAACAGGGTGGATGGTTCGAGAGAGAACCTATAAGCGGGGGAGGGCCGTCTTAAGGAAGCATGACGCTGTGGCGTATATGAATACGACATAAGTCTTATGGGTTTACCACGGGCTTTTTCCACAACACACCGAAAGCGAGCCTTGCATTGGGATAAATCATTGACTCATCCCCTTTCTATCGATCCTAAAATGATGGGTTATGATAGACTCTGAAGGTTCACAAGGATAACGAACGCACAAGGATAACGAACGGGGCCTCATCAAGCTCGACACGATAAAAATGGCGAACGATGAATACCATATTTCAATTCGAGCAAGAAATAGACATGCTCACGCATCATTAAACCTTTGGGGGGTTTACGGAAGGATCTGGGAACAACTTGATTCCATTTTACACTGGCTTGAGAAGGGTCCAAGAGCGGGTCTCTCCATCCCACGGTTTTTTTTACGGTTATTAAAAAGGGGTTACCATGAAAGTACACGCATTGCATGGAGTTTAGGGGATCGCCCATATACACGGACTGGGAATGCGCGGGGGTCGCATGCTACATCGGATGTTTCTTGCGCAGTTATGTCGCCTGGGTTTGCGTCTGAACGTTGATATCAAACAGCGTTAGGAAGGGCGTTTTTGGCTTCGGAATCGAGTATACTTCGGTTTTGGAGGCTACTAGATATGGTGCATATCTGGATATCTGGTTATTACCCAGGGATATATAGGGATGTGCTATAGTATATCGAAGTAGTGGTTGGAAAAGGAGTCGATATAGCCCATCAGCATCTAATACGATCTCGCGGATTGCGGAAGTTCAAAATTGCATCGATTTACCACAATGCGCCAACCAAGTTGAGGCCGGTGATAGGTATTCAATTCTAACAAATAATAGAAGACCCACAAGGGAATCACGCATAATGTCACTAGTAGAATGCAATACGGAATACCATTTGGTCAGTTCAAAATTCTTTTCATTATCCAGAAGACTGCTTTCGAGCCCTTCGATTCCATCTATGTTAACCCTGAATCCCGTTCTACATATTTGCGTCATCCCATAATATGACTTCGTTACACGGCGTTTCCCTCATTCGGTTTCCCCGACCGGTACAGTAAGGCATCCCTCTCTCCGTGGATACCTAATAGGTACCTACTCACCTTACTAGTGATAAGATGAGAGAATATTCATTCGACCCCGCCGCTCTTGATTTGAAAAATTCCATACTTTGATAAAACATAACGTGAATGATGATGCTTGCGCCCGTTTGATCCCGATGCCCGTTTTCTTTCTGTCTATTGTGGTACATGTGATGAGGTAGAGAGATAAATCGTAAATGCCGTGATAGATATATGTGCATGTAAAATAAATAGTGGTAGATGGTAAAAACATTCGTTCCAACGCCGGACCTTGGGGTGGTGGGTGAGTGGTTGGGGAGGATATGGCGGCCCTCGCAATGATGGTGGTTGGAGGGGTAGTGATGGTAGGAAAAATTGTCGACCCGTGATTGTTGGTCGATATTCGGGCTGCCCTTACTTCGGTGAGCTGTAGGTAGCAGGCGAGCCCGAAGGAAGGCGCGAAGCCCTCCGCGCATTACTGAGTTCCGCAGGCGGCGCTATTAGATGGGTAAGTGCGGCCACCGCGCAGGATCGAGTCCCAAGGCGGGAAGGGGTGAAATAAAAGTCGACTTCAGCATCATTTATCCCCAGCGTCGACTAGCCGTCAAAATGATCTTGCTTTCATAGTCGAAGTGCTGGTGGGATTTGGGATTATTCATCTCCTATACCACTGGACCCCGACCCACTCTCTTCAGAAATCGTGGCTGACGTCCGGGCCATGTGGACTAGTCTGTAGATGCCGAAGGCGATGAGGGCTAGGACGATGAAGAGCACGATGATGATGATAGCGATGACGTCGTTTTCCTTGACCATCTTGGCGGTTTTAGGTTTGGCGGAGGTTGATGTGAGTTGGTGGAGGAATGCGGAGGTCTCAAGATATGTGAGACTGAGCGAATGTTCGTTTCTGTTCCTTCCTAGTAATCGATAATAGATAATTAGGATACTAAACGGCGTGCTTTGTAGCAGTAGCAATAGTAGTTGCAGTAATTGTTGGAGCAGTGGTTTGAAGCAATAGCGATACAATCCTCTTCGACAATTCGCAGGATCAAAGGATCAGATCAGACAAAAGTATCTTTCAAATTGCAGCACAAGATCGTTAGTGATAATGATAAGGTTGCAAAAGAGGAAGCAAGAGACATGGCGAATGGAATGCGTGAGTGCCAGGAATCGGATGGTACAAATACTGCTGGTTGCCCCGCCATCTTGGTCGTGTAAATAGCGAGGCTGGTCCCAGAAAATGCGCAAGGCGGGAGTTTTTGCCAGAGGGTGCAAGGGGGTAGCTGGCTTAGCTAGGATAGCTTCTACCGCGGTGGTTGGCAGGAGCTTTTTTTCAAGGTTACAGGGGTTATTTTGCAGGGGTTATAGGCGTCGAAACGCGCCAGATGCCCGGGTGGCCCAAGCTTCTTGCCGGTTAGCGTTGTTCCCAACCACCTTCGGTCTCTACCAAATGATGCGAAAGGTGGTAAGGTTTTACACGTGTAGTTGGCAGATGCATGTCGTGGGAACTGTGATCCTGTTAATTTGCAAAAGTTAATTCGTAGTATTTTTCTTTTTCCGGTTTCCGAGCATGAAGAATAATTCAGATAAGACGAAAGATGATTGCAAAACCATGCCAACGCCAATGCCATCAAGACCTATGGTTAGTAGACATGGATAATGCAATCCTGCCATAGAAAATGGTTCTGGGGGGAATAGCCTCCTATTTCTCGGGGCTCCCAGTAATCTGAGTCGAAGCAGTCCGACTTCAGATCCGTAGCTTAGCTTAAATACATGTACAGGTCCCTCAAGTTTGCAATGTTCTCTCCTTCATTCACGTTTTGCCCCATGCGATCATCTCAATCGTAATCACGATCCATTATGCGGGTCAAAACCCCCCAAGCGCATACTCCTGTAGATAGGTATAGACCAAATGTCTAGGTAATGTAGTTGTTCCGATTCATCCGTCCAGCTTTAGCAGATTACGTCGTCAGCTTCGACCGCTACTATCAGCCACTGTTAGTCTAATGCGAAAATTCTTCGTCCTTTAGGTTACTTTCTGATGACATAACGATTTTAACGTGTCGTTCATAGAACTGAAGCATCTGTAGTCATATGTAAATAAGCATGTAGAAATAAGTAGTTTGATATCGCGAACATACCTTCTGGGGGCAGCGTTGGTAGACAACCTTGGTATCGTGCTGGGTCTTTTGGCCGTTCTTCCATGTGAGGTATACGATCAACTTGCCCGTATTCTCGTCGTGACAGGCATCGATAGATTCTACCTCGTCTTCCCAGGAACCTACAGGAACCCTCCAGCCTTTTCCACTGGCAGGCGGTGTTTGTGAATCGGGATGCTCTCCGTTGCGTCGTCGCTTTGAGCCGTTGGTAGGAGTTCCCGTAGCAGGTCTACCGCGCTTCTTCGTCTTGAGCGCCGTCTTCGCATCTTCCATAATCTTATCTCGTCCGCCTACGCTCTTAAGATACTCCTCTAGAACGTCGGATGCATTCTCCCTAATCGGAAGATTGTCAGCACATAAAAAAGCGCGTGGGCGAAGTCGTTTCGTATGGTAGTAAATAGAAGGGCCGTCGCGCGTACTTAAGGTTTTCATCATCTTCCCATGTCTGATCGGACTTCTTCTCGTAGCCTTCCCATTTGACCTTGAATTTTAACGCGCCCTGCACTACTTGTTAGTAAGCTGTGAAAGCGAAGCGCTCGCATGAAACTTACGTCAGGTTCGACGACGTGGGAGAGGATCTTCTCGACGATAAACCTATAGACTAGTCAGTACCAACTACCTGATCTTTTTGTCCGACCTATTCACACAGGCGTGGTACGTACTCGTCCTCATCAAGGTCTTCTGCGGGTTCTTCCTCGTCTCCCTCATCATCGTGGTTACCATCTCCGTTCTCGACGTCGCCCTTAACGATATCTTGCATCTCATCATCATCGTTCTCCTCTGGCTTTGCGGATGACCTTTTTGCGCGTGTCGAGGTCAAGGGAACGGTCACCTTGCCACTGTCAGACGCTTCGTCGTCGCTAATTGCTACAGGCAAGATAGTTAGCTTCGAAGCTTCCACAACAAAATATTTTTGGAAAGTGTGATCGTAAATTTAGAAGGCATGGGTGGGGAAAAAAGCTGCGACCAAATGTGCTGCGCGGGCAATGAGTGGGAATCCAGCTTCGCGAAGAAGCTCGTGTTATGAATCTGAATAACGTACCGGGAGGCATATTGAGTGTATTGAAAGCGCGTAGCTTGATCAGTTCGCAATACTCGGAATGAATTGATCGGGAAGAAAATAAAGAAACAGTTGAAAGAAAAAAGTGAAGGTGGATTGCCGATGGGCGTCGATGGTGTTCGCGATCAAGTTCTTGCGACAAATCAGATTGGAGTCGGTCGCGATGTATCATCAAAGCAAGTTGTTAAAGTGGTCTGAGCGTTGCCACTGCCGAGTTTACTAATCAGCTGCTAGCGGTTGACGGGTAAGCGAGATAAAGGCTTTGTTTTATGTGCATAGTTATGCATATATAGAGTACTAAGCAATAGTACATCTTTTTAAGCGGAGCTATACATCTATGTGGTGTTTCCAAGCCAGAGAGGCGGTACATTTGATCTGCCCCTAAGCTGAAGACCCGCAAACCCCAGTACAATCCTTGCTCCACGACGAAGATCCCGGACAAAAGCTTCAGTCTCCGTTCTTTCGCGTGCCTCGGAAATCTTACACCGGTATCGTACAGTACGAATGCAATTGACTTACTTGGTTGACGTTGGCGAAAATTTATTCTAAGAAGCTAGAAATAAAGTAGAAAACAAAGTAATACAATCGAGAAAGATCCTTCCAGGATAGGTACCGAATTCAATGATGCATCGCGTTTGAACGGCTAACTTATCACTGCAGGTCCTAGGTAACCTGTACGGTAAACTAAACCCGAACAGGCATATCTAAGTTTACTAAACCCCCCTAAAGCGGTTGGCGCTAACGTACGTACAGAGGAAAGTACAAAAGTTAGCGTTAACCCCTGGACCCCCTGAACGGAAAATCCCCCAGAAAAAATAGGACCCAAAGTCTAAAGATTGAACATTTGACATTGAACATTGACATTTATTAATGTTCATCCTTAAGAAACATTAACAGAAACAAGAAACAAGTACATCGCAACGTCGGAAACAAAACACCACCAATTCCCAATTACCTTGTCTTTATTGTCCTTCTCCGAAATAAATGATCAAGGCATTACAATTCCTTTCGTCGACTCTTAGGATCCCTCTTAGGAGCTTCTCCCTGGATGAGATCCGAATGGGGGATGCTCCTTAGGGGCGAGCTGCTGATTATATACAGTATCTTTTCCTGAGCCTCACCTCTCTATCTTATTCACCCCCTTTTTACCATCCATTCGTTATTCTACTTATACACTCATAACTTCCCTCCTTCACTCGACCTAATTTACCATACCCTCGAGCTATTTGACAATGTCCGAAGCAGCCAGCACCGGTGCCGCCGCCGCCGATTCTCCGGGTGCTTGTTTTAAGGCGAGTGCGCCAAAAGATAGAAATTGTCCGTACTGTGGCCAAGCCTTCACCTCTTCGTCCCTAGGGAGACATCTAGATTTGTACATCAAAGAGAAGAACCCTAAAGCTCCAGATGGCATTCATGATGTCGACGCTATTCGGAAGATGCGAGGTAGCATCACTCGCAGGCAGCCGAGAGGCTCGCTTGCCCGGCGAGACACTTCCACCCCCGGCACACCGACAACCTCAAGAAAGAGCCCTGCGTTCGATATCGGTACAGGTACAAAAATGCCTTCCATACCGAAAGAAGGCCAGTTCGTCGTAGATAATCAGCTGCCTAAATATCCTTTCCAAGCCACTTGGGAAGCTACCGGCGTGATCAACGATATTCCGGCAAGGAATGGAGAGCTGAAGAATAGCCCAGACGATAGCAATGGCCAGGACTCGAGACGGTTTCCCATGCAGCGCGCACCGAGTCGAACCGTACAGAAATCACAGCTGGACGCGAGGCAGAGGCTTGCGGATGCTATGGACACCGCTAGAGCTGCTGAGTTAGCACTGAGGGAAATGCTCAGCTCGTTGAGAGCTGCTAAGTAAGAAATATCTCCACGCAATAACCAATACCGCTCGCCTCACGTTACTAACCGCATCACAATAAATAGGCAACAGATCGATATGGATTCTCTTCCCTTCGACTTTGATCCCCTTGCTCTCGATTTCCCTGCTCTTACGCTCCAATGTCTCCAAGCACCTCCGACGTTATTTTCTTCTACACCGCATCCAACATCCACCTCCTGGTCTATACAACCCCCGGCTCAGAAGCAGTATGAAGCACTTGTAGCATATTTCCAAGAAGAGTTTAGGAAATGGAGGATTGCTTGCTCTATGGCAACAACAACGTCGCACGAAGATCTGATCTACCCGCCGTCGAGCGTGAATGTACCTCATGACGTGCGCGAAGGAGTGAGGAAGGCGGAAGAGGCAGCTGCCGCGCTCGAGGCACAGGTGAATGAACATCTACAATCAACCTACCATGTCTGGGAACAGCTTCCCCAACAGAGAAGAACCGAGCTTTGGGGTCTCGAGTTAGCGAGGAGCGTAGGCAGAAGACAAAAAGAGGTGGAGAAGCTGAAAGAAGCTCAGTACTCCATGAAGCAGGAGAATGCAAACCTCAAACTGCAGATTGATCAACTGAATCGCTTACAACATCCAAGAGAGTTTAGGATAGTACCACCGGCAACGATTCCTATCGAGCAATCCATGCTCGCTTATCTAGGAGATCTAGCTCACAAGGGTCGCCGGGGAATCGGGCTTGACATCGAAGATCGACATGTGGACCTCGATGCTATGGTTTCTCGCGCCATTGATCGATGGAAGACTGTTATCGTGTCGTCTAGAGGACCCGGTATGGCTGGACAAAGGCCTCTCGAACAGTCGACACCAACTCCGACCAGCCTTACCCCCAACTCTGTGTCCGCACCTCCGCCTCAGATACCTGCTCCACAGCAACAAACATCTATGCCCGCCACATCTAACGCACAAGTAGTCCAAGCGCAAACCACGGCAGCTGCCGTGACTGCGTCGATGGTCGCCGCCTCCAGCACATCTGTTGCCAATGATGACAATAGCGACCAAGATGCCGACGCGGAAATGGAGGACGACGATAATTTCACTCCTATTACGCCTGTAGTCGCCAAACCGCCGCAAACGCAGCAAAACCATCAGCAGCTGGATATTTCACGAACTAGGGGTCGCGACCAGCGAGTACAGATGACTACGGATGCACGGTTTACAGTCAACGGCACGGTAGCCAACCGGGGACTCGACGCGCAGACGATGCAGAATATGAACGCCGCTGTCTCGTTACCAGGGCGTATGCACGGACATGCTATAATGAATAATGGCGATTACGGGACGATTGTTCAAGGCGTTAGCGGTGGCGAGCCGATGTATATGGATTCATAGAGAGAAACTACCACGGCGGTTCCGGCGTTCAAAAATAAGCAAGAAGGTCATTTTAGTTACTTTTTATTTTATTTTTATTTTCCTTCTTATTCTATTAGGATTTTTTATCTTCTCTTCTTCTCGCTCTGTCCATCTGTCTGTCTGTCTGTCCCCCCGGCGATAAGCGTTTTCTGTTCATCATGGTGGATTTGATTTGATTTGATTTGATCTTGAAGAGGGAAATGGAAACTTTTTATAGCTTTTAAAGAAACCCATGGATCATGGATTGAATCGGATTGGGTCGGACCTTTACCTACACTTCTAAACCTGCTAGATAACGCGTGGGCGACGTCGAGCGTATGAGATTGATTGCCTAATAAATACTCCACCTAGATATGTGTTGTTGTTGTGGTCGTTGTTGTCGATAGACGCTTGTTATTTCTGCTACGAGGGGGTGTCGGATTCATAACATACTGACATACTGCATACATCGGTACATACTAGATATCGACCACAATCGTGCTGATGGTGAATTGTGGGTGTAAAATTGGGGTACTTGATAGCCAGCTTTTTTATTCGATGTTTCCATAATGCTCATCTTTTTTTCTCTAGTTATCGGGCATCACGCGGCTCTGATGATGATCATATACGCGAATTCCGGGCTATTTAGTAAATTTGATATTTGGCGGTCTTGGAATGGATGTTTATAGTATGTTGCTTCGCAGAATTAGGTACCTACTGATTTATCGAGTTATATCGTAACTATTTACTCTCGTTTGCTCATGCTACGCAGGAGCAGTCCAACCGCTTCTTTGAAAAAAGTATCCACTGGAAACAATTCCTGAACAAATCACCTAATCGCCAATGCGTCAATGCATCTTACGATACTCACTCCCGCAATCTCCCAACCTCTCGTAAAGCGCCAGGCTCCGCTCCCCCCGCGGGCCGAGGGCCGCCTCGTTGATAGCAGCCATGTCCTCGTCAGAGAGTGAGAACTGAAAGACGCGCTGGTTGTCGGATACGTGATCTGATACGCCGAGCCGGGTACCGACGATCACGGCGCCCACGGATGGTTGTTGTAGGACCCAACGTGCGGTGGCGTTGGAAATGCTGACGTTATGTTTGGCGGCGATGGAGGAGAGGGTTTTGAGGAGAGACTGGAAGAGGGACCAGGAGGGGGACCAGGTTTGTATCATGTCGAAATACTGGGGTGAAAGATAAATTTAGTTAGGAGGATGACTTGAGGGTAAGGGGGTACTTACCTTGCGCTGGGATGGCGTGAGTTGGTTCGATTCGAGGTATACTTCAGGGGCTGGTTGGTCAAGCCATCGCGAGGAGAGGAAGCCTCCGCACTGAGACGGACCGTATCAACATACTGATCGCAGATCATGTAGCCTATACATGTGCACATGATGGAGAAAGAGGTGCCTTACGAATGTGCCATATGTGAGTAGCTTTAACCCATACTTCTCACATACATGTACCATTTTTTGCAGCGGGCGCGCATCGATGAGCGAGAACTATGGTCCGGGTTTAGCGATACGTATGTACAGCCCTTAGGTTCTCCTCTTATTGTATGAGACTTACCTGTATCTGATTTGACACAATGCCGGCTTCCCCCGTCTTAGAGATCAAGTACTCGCAACATTCTTCCACGTGCTCGGAGTCGAAATTACAGAGTCCGATCGTAGTCACCAATTCAGGGTGCAACTTCGTGATGCGGACTAGCTCGACGAGGATACCCAGATACTGTTTAGATTCATACTAGGTTGGGTGAGATGGGCGGGTTTCCTTAGAGTGAAAAGGGGGGGGGGGGGGGGGGTAGAGTTTCATACATCCTGCCAGTGAAATTGGAGAAGTTCTACTCGTCCTCCTAGGCGTCGACATCGTTCACGCACTGCGTCTAGTACAAAAGACGTAGTTATTGGACTAGCAATTAGCGAAAATATACACTGAAGTATAATCGTAATTAACAATCATCACTTTTCGAAAATTGAGGGAGGAAGAGGGTTAATTGAGCACGCCTACCCATTTAGTTGCGGCATACACATTATCTCGGACCTCAGGAGATAGCGAGTTCCTAAAATCGCCGTATATCAACTCCGCATCGCCCTATAATTTCAATTAGCCCACCATAAAGGTACCTACTCAGTGTCATGTTACACTCACGTAGTGATCCGCCATATCAGCAGCCGTCAATCCGCTCCTAACCGCCTCCAAAAGCGCCTTCTCCTGCATCCTACCCCCAGCGGACCCCCACGACGGCGACGATACCTGCCACAGGCCATTGAACAACCTCGGCATCCGAAACGGACCAAGCTGGAACGTCTCTACCTTACCCAAATCGATATGCACATCCAAACTCCGCGACTGCCCCTCGCCGACCGACTCTGTGTGGTTGGGGAATAGGATCTGCACCACATCGCGGAGCTGCCGGCGAGCGCGTAAAAAAGGGAATGACAAGACCTCGGGGCGGGCATTCCGGCAGTAGGTATCGCATCTCTCTATACTGGCTAGTAAGCTTTGTAGTGAGGTTAGTAGTTCTGAGGTCGGTTCCGGGCGCGACTCTTTGAGGGCTTGGACTGCTTGGACGATATCGCCGTCGACTTTTTGGAGTATTTGGTTTAGCGTGCTGGTTTCTGTCCACTAGACGGTGCGAAGTGAGCCATTCCCATTTCAATTGACAATTTAATTTTGTTCTCCCCCTTCGGGTAGTCCGGAGGTGTGTTGTGTCACGCGAGTTGGCATAATAGAGGTGACGTACAGTTATGAAACGCGGATGCTTACTTTGACGCCAGCCTGCGAAATGGCGCTAACGAAGTGTTCTAAGCTATGACTATGAGATTAAATGTCTCTTCACTTGTTTTTAGAAGCACGTTTCTTACTATGGAAGTGATTCCTGAGCTAGTTTACACGAGAAGATGCATCTTGTTTGCGCGAGGTATGCTAAGCAATCGGGGGTGGCAATATCATCTTCGGAAAATAATCTTTTTGGGGGCTCGAACGTAGGTGGGTTTTCAAAGAATTTGGCGCGGATATGCTCGACGAAGGGTCGTTGTGTTACCGAGCCCTGCGAGACGAGGAGGCGAAGGACTGATCTTAGAGTAGCTGGCGGTACTACCTTGTCGGTTAGAATCGAGTAAGAAGGCTAGATATAGCGAGATATGTGCTCATTATATTGACGAACAGTTTGATATTAGACAGTCGTCCATCATATTCCTTGCGTCTGTGAGTTGTTTGTTACTAGGATGTCATTAGAGCACCTACACATGGCCAGCCATTGCGACAGACGTGACTTCAAATATACAAATTATAACAGGTTTAATAATATGTACAGCTTATAAACTTCAGATTAGTTATAGGTGACTGGAAGACTATAGGAATTTTGTAGATTTGAATATGCTAGAGGTGATGCTGAGGTTATCTACAACACATTCGACTCCGTCCTCAATAGAAGTTAGGTACTTAAGCTATACTAATGTACCCCCATCTTTGCTTATGATATAAATAGTAAGCGGCGTGGAGATCGGGATCTCTCCTTGGGTACTAGGTACCTATAACTGGCTGCTGATCTAACCCCCACCCCCTGCGGAAAGTCGTCATAGGTAATTTGCTGCCATTCAAATACAATATCGATTCATTTTCTTCTTAACTACAGAAATCATATCGAAGGGTCCACGATTGAGTGCAGCGAATTCATACCTATGTTTTAACTCATATAAACGGCCATGTTAGAATAGGGGTTATAATTTATTTCTGTCGCATGTACAACAACCCACTTAGGTGGCCGGTAAGTACGGATGCTGCACCTAAAGAGCTACTTATTTCATGAGTTGAATGAAAAGGAGACCCAACTCATTAAAGTATATACCTACCTACGATTATTAAAAAAGAATGCTAAGCCTGTCTACTTAGATTTGATCACACTGACGATCGTTCATGTTGTATTTCTCCCTTCAAATTTACACGCGGTCATTTCATTCAATTTATACTTCATTATTTCTGTATGATTTCCCCCCTCGGCTGTCGTGAAAAGGGCTTTTGCTGGTGAGGTGGTGGGGGAGGGGGTGGCGCGCGCCAAAGCTCCTTTTATTGGAATAATATCTCCATCCCATCCACTCAAGTAAAATCAACTTTTCAACTACGAGTCTCTATTTTCTAAGCTAGTACTTTACTACGGGATTTACCTATTCACTTTATCTGTGGTTATTATTCTTGGTGAATATCAACTTTTCTTTCCGGTAGGAGACATCAGATCTAACGTTGACATACCGTGGTTGCAAGGTAGTACCCCCCCGGAACCATCAGAAGTGGAAGCATCCTACCCTACGGTTCTATCGTGCGTCGCTTTACCTAATGGGATTTAGTTCGATCGACTGCCTAAACTTGGGGTAACAATAGCGCAGCCGGCTAAATGCAATGGAAGGTCCCCTATTCGGGGCATCATTGCTAGGTCCTGCCGAAGCCAAGGTGTCCCTCGCGCGTCATCGTCGAATATAACTTTCACTCAAAAGCAGAAATCCAATTTGTTAAGTACCTGATTGTTTTATTTCAAATATTTTATGAGATAGAATTTTAGCTCCTCCGCCACCATTATGCCTCTCATCCGTAACCCGATCTTACCAGGGTTCAACGCCGACCCCTCCATACTCCGAGTCGGTAGCGATTATTATATCGCGACATCTACGTTCGAATGGTATCCGGGGGTGCAGATCCACCACTCCAAAGATCTGGCGAACTGGGAATTGGTCACGCGCCCCCTGAGCCGCAAGTCCCAGTTGGATATGCGTGGTGATCCCGATAGCTGCGGCGTCTGGGCTCCTTGTCTTACACACGATGGCAAAAATTTCTGGCTGGTGTATACAGATG
This sequence comes from Annulohypoxylon moriforme, assembly GCA_022695765.1. Lineage (NCBI taxonomy): Eukaryota > Fungi > Ascomycota > Sordariomycetes > Xylariales > Hypoxylaceae > Annulohypoxylon > Annulohypoxylon moriforme. The sequence continues at coordinate 45,751 of MU403237.1, forward strand.
TGAAGCGCAAAGATGGTTCATTTAAGGATACTCACAATTATATTATCAACGCTCCGTTAATAGAGGGACCCTGGTCCGATCCCGTGCACGCCAATTCTTCGGGGTTTGACCCTTCGCTATTTCATGATGACGATGGCAAGAAATGGTTCGTCAATATGTTGCAGGATCACCGTCGTCGGCCTCGTTCCTTTGCGGGTATTGTCCTACAAGAATTTGACCCCTCAGCGGGCAAGCTCGTTGGCCCGAAGAAGAATATCTTCCTGGGAACGGAGCTGGATCTTGTCGAGGGGCCACATTTATATAAGAGGAATGGTTGGTATTATCTCCAAACAGCTGAAGGTGGTACTGCCTATCATCATGCCTGCACATTGGCCCGTTCCCGCGATATCTGGGGTCCATACGAAGTGCATCCACAGAAGCACATCCTCACCTCGAAGGATGCCCCACTTGCAGCTCTACAGAGAGCTGGTCACGGTGACATAGTGGAAACCCCTGAGGGGAAGACTTATTTAGTACACTTAACAGGCCGTCCAACTACTCAGGAACGTCGCTGTGTACTAGGTCGTGAAACTGCTATCCAGGAAGCTTTTTGGGAGAATGATTGGCTTTTCGTGAAGAATGGGCCCGTCCCTTCACTTTATGTCGAAGTCCCTGGAACGCGCGACGAGAACAAATACTGGGCGGAGCAGAGATACACTTTTGGCAATAGCTTACACAAAGACTTTCAATGGCTAAGAACACCTGAGACTGAGCGCATCTTCACTACACAAAACGGCAAGCTCGTTTTGTTCGGCCGGGAAAGCATTGGTTCGTGGTTTGAGCAGGCTCTGGTCGCAAGGAGGCAGACTCATTTCTCCTACGATGCGGAGACAGTGATTAACTTCTCTCCGACAGACGAGAGGCAGTTCGCTGGGCTTGCCGCATACTATTGCAGAAACAACTTCTTCTACTTGACAGTGACGGCGCATTCCGATGGTCAGCGAGAGCTCCTCATTCTAACCTCAGAGAAATCTTGGCCCGACGGAAATCTCACCACGCCGCTCGCAGACCCGGTGCAGATACCTAACGAGGGGAAGGTTAAGCTGGCATTGACAATCCGCGGTCGCGAACTACAATTTTACTACGCCTTGAATAGCGATGAATTGAAGAGAATTGGACCAGTCTACGACGCTTCCATTCTATCCGACGAGTGCGGCGGTCATCAAGCTCATGGAAGTTTTACAGGGGCGTTCGTTGGGATGGCTGCTTCTGATATCAATGGGACTGCGCTGCAGGCGACTTTCGACTATTTCGTCTATAGGCCTGTTCAACATCATACTGACAGATATGACATATGACTTGGCCTCTGGTAGTCATCCAATTTATTTGAAGCTGTCTTATGCTCACAGATCTTTTTGCTTTATAGGTTTCGTCTTAGTTGATCAGGGTATAAAGACCTTTTGCGTGTGTTTAAGGTCTTTGGAATCAGCCTTTGGATTATTCATGTGACTACCTAGGTACTAGTACCTATGTAAGCAGGTATTTCTAGGGAACGATGGACATTGTTCATAGTTATTCGAAAACAGTATAGCTGTTAACCGTGACGATGATGCGGTTCGGTATTTTAGAAGTCTATATATTAGAAGTTAATATCCAAATTTCTAACTTCAATTTTTATATCCATCAAGCAAAATCATCAAGCAAAAACACCCATCATAACACCCATCATAACACCATCGGAACACTATCATTTCCTTTAAGAAATACCCAACAACCAATATCATCTCCATATCAACATACCCTCCCCCCAAGAACAATTTAACATGGCTAAATGCACCTGCGCCTGCGAATGTGAAGCTCAGGCTCCAGCTGGCAAGGCTCACTGCGATTCCTGCCGAGCCGGAAACTGCGTATAAACGGCAAATCCAATGCATCTTCGGCATATCTACAAAGATAGTCCGGCACCTGATGCGAAGGACGACCGATATACGCGAGCATGGCTGTGTCTTTTTACCTATGGCTTCAAGGATAAGCTAATATCGTTTCCTTGTGGACTAAGGACATAACTTGCTGGAATACCCTGAGTTTACGAAAGATTATTGTGTCGCTCATGGTCCTCACCCAAATTCCTTATCAAAAATTTCCTATCGCAGTAATCCCGCTAAGGCCAGCATTAGTCAAGTCCAAACTCCGTAAATTTTATTAAACCCCGTTAACTCCGTACTTTACAGCACTTAATTAATAACATTTAATTTAAAAATAAGTTTTTTTATTAATTAAATTAATTAATAAAATTAATTCGTACGTAAAAAAAAACGTTTTAATAAAATTAAAAAATTAATTTTTAAATATACGAATTATTTTAATAATTATATAAATTAATTATTTAATTAACGTTTTAAAATTTAAATTTAAACTTAAATTTAAATTTAAATTTAAATTTAATATTAAATTTAAAGTTTTTAAATAAGTTTTAAATTTATTTAATAATTTAAATTAAATTTTAAATTTATTTAATAATATAATTAAATTTTAAATTTAATTTATAAATATTAAATTAAATTAATTAAATAAATTAAATTTTAAATTAAAAAAACTTTTAAAAAATTAAAATAATTAAAAAAATATAATTTAATTTATTTTTAAATAAAATTAATTAATTAAAACGTAATAATATAAATATAAATTAAATTAAAATATAATAATATTAATTAATTAAAAAAAAAATTTTATATATACGTAAAATATTTTAAGTTTAAATTTTATTTATTTTATTTTATTTTTTTTTATTTTTATATATAATTATAATTATAATAAATAAATAAATAAATAAATAAATAAATAAATAAATAAATAAATAAATAAATAAATAAA